>CAUYQV010128825.1:0-58178 GCA_963574575.1 Galagoides demidoff | reverse complement strand
CACCTGTGTGGATATCTGCTGGTTTGGCATATTTTAGAAAGTGGAAGCTTATATATTCTTGAAGATAGCAATTAAATTGCTCTTTAACATTCTTATATGAAGTAAAATAACTTCAGCATCTTTGCCTCTGAAAATCTGTTTCTCTACTGGGCAACATCTTTTTAAAGTGGAGGAGAGCATCAGTGTGGGATCAATATCAGATAGGCCTGCGGTTAGGGAGAAAGGGAGAGATAAAGACTCCTTGATTCTCCAGTTGGAAATGGAAAGTCACATTTTCAACTTTTTTCTAGCTTCTCAGGATGCTTATCTAACCTTCTACTCTCTCTATTTTTCTGTCTACTCATCTTCATCTTTTTCATTTTTTCCTTTCTGCTCTATTCCCATGTGATGCCATAGTATAGGTTTAATCAGACTAATCTGGGTACAATTCCTCATTCACCCTAGTAAGATTTATGTTTTTTTTCCTTAAAGTTATTTTTATCTGAAATTAATATACTATATACTGTTAATATTTATATTTACCCATTTGTATTGAAATTTCCACATTTACCAAATTTTTTTTTTGAGACAGCGTTTCACTATGTTGCCCTTCGTAGAGTGTTGTAGTGTCACAGCTCACAGCAACCTCAAACTCTTGGGCTTAAGCGATTCTCTTGCCTCAGTCTCCCAAGTGGCTGGGACTACAGGTGTCCACCACTGTGCCTGGCTATTTTTTGGTTGCAGTTCTTGTTGTTTAGCTAGCCCGGGCTGGGTTCAAACTCACCAGCCTTGGTTCACATGGCTGGTGCCAGAAGCATTTTCTTTTTTCCTTCAATAGTATTTTATTCTGAGTTTTAGTTTTCTTTCATTCCTCTTCAAGTTCTATTGTTAGTCATCATTCTTAGTTTTGTACATAAGTATATTAATTTCACCCTTGTTTTTGTTTTTATAAGAACTTTGCAGATATATAATCTAGGTTAGCAGCTCCATTCCCTGAATAGATTAAATAAGTCATTTCACTGTCTTCTTATTTTATTATTATTGCTGATAATTCAGTTGTCCAATTGTTGTCACTTCGTAACATTTTTTGCAACTGTTTCTGACTAATCTCAAAGTCTTCTCTTTATCATTAGGCTTTTAGTTTCATTTTCCATACAATGTATTTAGGTGTGGCAATCTTTTATTCTGCCAAAATTTCATTGAAATTCCTGAGTCTAATGATTCAAGATTTTTAGCTATTCTGAAAAATTTTAGCCATTGCTTATTAAAAAATCACCTCTCTTGAAACCTATTATTTCTTTGAAACTTCTGCTTGTCATGTATTAGATCTTTTCCCTCTGTCCTCCATGTTTCTTAACTTCTCTTTGATGTTTTCAAACTGTCTCTGTGCACTATTTTATGGATACTTTTAGTCTATCGTCCAGTTCAATGGTTATCTTATAAATTAAATTCAATATGATATTTAAATATGACTTCTGAATATTATTATACTTTTCATTTCTAGGTATTCTATTTGGTTATTTTTGAGCACATTTGTCATTCTTTGCCTTTGTAATTCTAAACATGTTTAATCATTTATTTGGCCTGATAATTATGATATCTTAAGTTTTTGAGTATCTTATTCTATTACTGATGCTTCCCCTGGATCTTACTCATGGGGTCTTTGTTATGTCATATGTCATGTGATTTATATTTGCAAGTCACATCTATTATGACTTTAGCTAAAGGAAACCTTGAGATATGTCTTGAAATGTGTTGCCCCCAAGTTGATTATCCTTGTTTTTACCAGACATACATGGGATCACCAACTCAGAACAACTTTAAAATAAATTCTTAGTTTGAGGTATTTATAGAGTTAGTATTAATTAGGATCATAAACTTATGTCATATTTTCTTATGGTTACAAATTCTCAGATACTTTTATTAATTTCCACTTAGAGTCAGGTTTGAATAGGCATGTTTCCTGCTATCTTTCCTTTTGTACATCACACTGCATAGCTCAAAAAGAAAGTCTCCAAACAAACCATCCACCTTGCCTGGGCTCCAGGATTTCTCTCTCATTCCCCACCTGACCTCAAGCTGCCTTTAAAACTGAAGTCATACATCTCTGGGATCAAATGATACTCGAAGGTACTCTCTCTTAACACTTAAAATTTACTCTTAATTCATATTTTCTTGTTTTAGATCTCTCACAATTTTCTTTAGTTCATAGTCAATTCATCTTTGCTTTTAAAAACATATATTTTATTCATAAGCTTCAGGTGTTTTGTAATAAAGGTTTTTCAGTCCATTTAATCTTCTTTACACTTTGAATTAGAAGATGATGAAGAACTCTCTCTCTGCAAATATTAATGCTGGCAATCCTTTGACATAGCTATTGTAGCTAATCTTCAAAGATAACTGCTTAATGAACCATACCTTCTGGAATTCACATTCCCTCCTATATTGAAACTGAGCCGGTCATATGTAACTAGTAAAATGCAGAAAAAAGGGAGACTACATGACTTCCAAAACTAGGTCATAAGAAGCCTTGTAGCAGCATCTTCCTTGTTCTTTTGGCATACTCATTGCTGAGATGTACCTTCTCAGAACCCAGTCACCATGGTATAAGCCAAAACCCAGGGAAAAGCCATGCACACATGGTCAACTTTTGGTTAACTATCTCAGCTAAACACTATCCAATAACCAGCACCAAATACTGGGTAGTCATGGAAGTAAGCCATCCCGGAAGTCTGGCCCACTTGAATCTTCATATGACTCAAGCCTCAGCTTCCATATAACAGCTTGAAAGGTCTCAAACAAGAAACTCTGGATGGACCCACTCAACCTACTGGATTTATTGAGAAATATTAATAAATTGTTGTTTTAAACTAGTAAGTTTTTGGACAGTTTATTGCATAGCCATACATTCCTAGAATGTCAAGTCTTTTTGAATTAGGAGCCATTGTATTTCTTTGAAGTGATTTTCAAATGTTGATATAGGGCATTTTAATTTCCAAACTCTTAGAAGGGAAACACCTAATTCTTGTATTCATAAATGATCTACATACATCAATTAACAACTATGAGTTTATGACAGTCACATAGATAATAAAAAGAAATAGGTATAAATTATTTAAATATAAAATAACTTTTAAAAACATTATAAGATAATGTAAGAACACATCTTTAGGATCTCAATAAGTATTTCTGTTATAGTAAAAAATAGCAAAAAATCTAATGGGAAAGATTAATACATTTTACTAGTAAGCTTTTATTTATATAATTTATTAAAATAAAATTTAATAATATGATCAAAAAAGTAAAAAGCTACAAACTGGGGCAAAGTATTTGTAACATAACAGGCAAAGGATTGCTATAAACATATGTAAGGAAAAGGAAACAACCCAACTGAATAATTTTTAAAATAAACGAACAGATATTTCACAGACAAAATACAAAGGGTCAGAAAACATGTTGAAATGAAATTCAACCTCATTAGTAACCAGATTAATACAAGTTAAAACCACAATGAAATGCTATTTAATATTCTTTGGATTGGCAAAAATTAAGAAGACCAAAAATGCCAAATGTTGGCATGGATATAAAGCAATTAGAACTTTTCTATATTATGGTGAGATTGTAAATTGTCCTGACATTATAGAAAACAACTCAGCATCATCTAATAAAAATGAACCTCTGCATACATTGGGACCCAATAATTCTTCCTCTAAATATGCACCCTAGAGAAATTTTGCCCAGGTCTAACAGAAGAAATGTATAAGCATATTATGCAGCAGTATTTATTATAGCAAAAGAAAAAAAACTGGAAATAATTCAAAAGCCCATCAGAAGTAGAATGGATAAAGAAATTATAGAATGCTCATAGAATGAACATTCCAGCATTAAAATGAATTCCTGCTATATACAATAATATAATATTGACCAACCAAAGCAAGTCATGATAGAATACAATCTGATTCAATTTATATACATATAGTTTAAAACATAAGAAAAAAAACAATATTTGTGTGTGTGTCAAAACAACAAAGCAAAGAAAGTAAAAGATAAGAAAATATTCAGGATACAAGTTACCATAAGAGATAATATAATGGAGGCATTCAGAAGGCTTCACGGATGCTGGTGATTTTTGTGTCTTATGCTATCTGTGGTTGCATAGAAATTTATTTTATTATAATATGATATACATATATTCCACATATATTTTATAAGTACATAATATTTCATAATATATGTTTTCAAAACACAATATATATTTTAATTAGGAGTGGAGTTGATCAAATGGAGGATAAAAAAGAGAAGTCTGAGAGATAAATCAAATCCCAATCCAAGGATTGAGTAATAAGAACAGATGATATAAATATTTAGTTTCTCAAGTAGGTATTATGAAGTTGGAGATGACTCCCTAAGTCTATTTGATATAGGTTTCATTCAACTTTTTCATGTTTCAATGATTTGGTCAGATACCATTATCCTAATGTCATGTTTATCATGAAACTTTCCCAGGAGTGTGCACCCAAGCCTAGATACTGTCAAGGCCTAAATGAGTCATTGGTAGTCCAGCAGCTATATTTTCTTTCTGGTTTATGTCACACTCTTAGTTATTATAGAGTTAATATGCTACATACCTGACTAGTAACATTTGGGAAACTAAGAAGTTTAATTTTATAAGCCTGCAAAGATAAGAACCAGAATTGAAACTGTGAAGAATACATTGGTGAATGCCATATTTGGAAAATTCTTGGGTATCAGTAAGCTAGCCTTCCCAGATGATACCCTGACCTAGAGCCCCACTTCTATAATACAGGTTGGCCATAAAGCTCGTGTGCAATTTAAAGTGAATTTTGTGGCTTCCCTGTATTTATTTTTCTTATCTTCACATGTAGATAAATCATTAAGTCCCTACAGGGCAGAAACAATGTCTTAGGTTACTTTGCCTCATCTTCAAAGAAAGGCACAACACTTTACTTATCGTACATGCTTAATTAATACTTGTTGACTGGTTGGTAGGACTGTTTGGTACACATGCACTAACCTGTTAACATCTATATGATGCTTCACAATGACAAAATTATGCCATCATTGTCTATAATGAATGTAACTCCATTTTAATTACAAAATGCTAGCTTAATTGCAGTTATAAAGCTGTTTTTATTGTTCAAGTTCAAATAATTCACTATTTCCAAAATTAGCTTCTTTTCAGCATTCTGTGATTCCAAGGCAATCCAGAAGAGGCAGTTTATGGGGGAGCAGTACTTATAAATGAAGTCAGTAGCAAAAGCCTAAAATCTGTGAACTCCCAGAAGAAAATTTACAGCAAGGGTATCATGATAATGAAAGGTGATGTCAATTCAAGGCAGTTTTCATGCCAGTGGCAGGACCAAATGAGAGTTTAAGACAAGTGATACTGCAACAATCAATCTTATTGTTATTCATTATGTTCATCTTCAGAATTATAGCAAAGAAGGAATCTTTCTAATACATTCAAGTGGGATTACATTTGATTCATCCTCCAAATTATTGTTTGCCCTCTTAATTTTTATGAAAAGAAATGCTGTGTTTCTCACATTAGCTGAGAGAGAAGCAATCACTTGCAATGAATCATCACTAGAAATAGAAATTGTTTTAAGCGTTGGACACATTTGTGGTCTGTAAACATTGAAAACTAATAAGCAGAAGCTTTCCAGTCCTAAAATGATTTTTCTGACTTCCAAGTAATCTAATACAGAAATGCTCTGGACAGGCATCCAATTGTCTACATGGAGCCTGGAAGAGCAGTGATTTCACATTTAGGCTTCATGGCCTTGAAGCTTGCTTTTCTGCATGCTGGGCATCTCTATGTATTCTGCAAAATAAAGGGGAGAGAAGCAAACTGGATTTCTGAAAATAAGAGAGAATAAATTCAGAGTGACATTAGCTCTTTAGGCATTCTTCTGTGGACAATGCTGGCCATTGAAAACAGCTTTAAATTCATCAGTACTAATGCTGTGGAAACCTGTACAAATCAACATGCAGAAACTATGCTTTGTTTTTCACTTTCCTTTTGTCACTCCTATCCTCCCAGCAATTTATCTAATCAAACAGAGTAGGCCCTATACATGTAGTATGCCTTCCATTTCCAATACAACCATTGCAAACAAAAAAAGGGCATACAGGCCACTGAGTGTTCATGAAAGTCAAGAGCCATCATGGTAGCTCAGAGATTCAGTGGTCTTATTCACTGATAGCTCAGAGGCTTCAATTTGAGAGACTATCTATATCATCCTTGAGATATTTGTGATAGTTAATTCTATGTGTCACCTTGACTGAATTAAGGAATACCTAGAGAACTGATAAGGCATTATTTCTGAGTATGTCTATGACAGTGTTTCCAGAGATTGGCATGTGAGTTGGTAGACCGAGTGGAGAAAATCTGCTCTCAGTGTGGGCAAGCACCATCCAATCTGCTGGGGCCCCAGACAGAACAAAAAGACAAAGGAAAGGTGAATGTGTTTTTCTCTGTCTTCTGGAAGTAGGACATTCTTCTTCTGCCACTGAACATTGAAACTCCAGACTATATGGCCTTTATGCTCTAGGACTTGCATCAGTAGTACTCTGTTCTCAGACCCTTGATTTCAGCTTGAGAGTTACACCATCTCCTTCCTTGGTTCTGAGGCTTTTGAATTTGAACTGAGCCATGCCACTGGCATCCAAGGGTCTCTAGCTTGCAGATGGGCTATTGAGCAACTTCTTAGCCCCCATAATTGCATGAGCCAATCCCCTAATCAATTCCTGCTCATATTATCTATACAGGGATACCTCAGAGATATTGCAGATTTGGTTCAAGCCCACTATATTGAAGCAAATATTGCAATAAAGTGAATATTATAATAAATAAAGTCACACAAATCTTTTGGTTTCTCAGTGCATATAAAAGTTATGTATACTCTATACTGTAGCCTATTAAGCATGCAATAGAATTATGTCTAAAAATTGTACATACCTTAATTAAAATGATCAGCTTAGCCATAAATGAGTTGTAATCTTTTTGCTCTTAGAGAATCTTGCCTTGGTGTGGATGGCTGCTGACTAGTCAGCTAAAGACTAAGAGTGAAACTGTGGCAATTTCTTAAAATAAGACAAAAACAAAGTTTGTCTTACCATGAAGTTTGCCTTTCATGCATGATTTCTCGGTAGCACGCAATGCTGTTTGGTAGCACTTTACCCACAAAGAACTTCTTTCAAAGTTGGAGTCAGTTCTTTCAAACCTGCCACTGTTTTATCAACTAAGTTTATCTAATATTATAAATTATTATTATTTTTTTTGCAGTTTTTGGCCAGGGCTGGGTTTGAACCCACCACCTCTGGCATATGGGGTCAGCGCCATACTCCTTTAAGCCACAGGCACCACCCAATATTATAAATTCTTTGTTGTCATTTCAACAATGTTCATAGAATGTTCCCCAAGAATATATTCCATCTTAAGAAACCACGTTCTTTGCTCATCCATAAGAAGCAACTCCTCATCCATTCAATTTTATCAAGAGATTGCAGCAATTCAGTTATATCTTCGGGTTCCACTTTTAAGTCTAGTTCTCTTGATATTTTCATCACATGTGCTGTGAATTGTTCCACTGAAGTCTTGAACTCCTCAAAGTCATCCATGAAGGTTGGAATCAACTTCTTCCAAACTCTTGTTAATGTTTCTATTTTAATCTTTTCTCAGGGATCATGAATGTTCTTAACAGCATCTAGAATAGTAAATCTTTTACAGAAGGTTTTTAATTTATTTTGCTGAGATACATCAAAGGAATCACTATGAAGGGTATAGCCTTAAAATTACTCCTTGATTCACGTGCTACAGAATGGATGCTGTGTTAGCAGGCATGAGCTCTTGGGTGACCAAGTGCACCATCAATAAGCAGTAACATTTTCAAAGGAATCTTATTTTTCTGAGCAATAGGTCTCAACACCAAATATTTGATAAACCATGCCATACAAGGGTATGCTATTATCTAGACTTTGTTGTTCTATTTATAAAGCAGAGGCAGAGTACATTTATTATAATTCTTAAGGACTCTAGGATTTGGGGAATGGCAAATGAACATTACTTCAACTTAAAGTAACCAGCTGCATTAGCTCCCAACAAAAGAGTCAATCTGGCCTTTGAAGCTTTGAAACCAGGCATTGACTTCTCCTCTCTAGCTATGAAAGTCCTAGATGGCATCTCCTTCCCATATAAAACTAATTTTTCCTACATTGAAAATATGTTTTTAGTGTAGCCACCTTCATCGATGATCTTACCTCTATCTTCTGGATAGCTTGCTTCAGCATCTACATCAACAATTGCTATCTTACCTTGTTCTTTTATGTTATAGAGCTGGCTTTTTAACTTCATGAACTAACCGCTGCTAGCTTCCAACTTTTCTTCTACAGCTTCCTCACCTCTCTCTGCCTTTATAGAATTGAAAACAGTTACGGACTTGCTCTGGATTAGGCTTTGGCTTTAGAGAATATTATGGTTGGTTTAATCTTCTATCCAGACCACTAAAACTTTCTTCATCTTCAATAATGCTGTTTCACTTTCTTATCATTTGTGTGTTCACTGGAGTAGCACCTTTAACGTCCTTCAAGAATTTTTCCTTTATATTCACAACTTGCTAACTAGTACGAATACTTGTTTTCAGCTTATGTTGACTTTTGACTTGCATTATTCACCAAGCTTAATCATTTCTAGCTTTTTATTTTAAGTGAGAGACATGTTACTCTTCTGCTTGAATACTTAGAGGACATTGAAGGATTAGTAATTGGCCTAATTTCAATAATGTTGTGTCTCAAAGAGTGGATAGGGCCAAGGAGAGGGAAAGAGAGCGAAACAGCTGGTCAGTAGAGCAGTCAACACACACACAATGTTGATAAATTAAGTTCACCATCTTATATGGGTATGGTTTGTGGTACTCTAAAGTAATTATAATAGTAACAGGAACATCAGTGATCACTGATCACAGATCACTATAACAGATATAAAAATAATGAAAAAGTTTGAAATATTATGAGAATTGCCAAAATGTGACACTGAGACATAAAGTGAACATATGCTATTAGAAAAATGGCACCAAGCTCAATTTATAATCACCAAAATGTGGATAATGGCCTAAATGCCCATCAACCCAGGAATGGATTAACAAGCTGTCATATATGTATACCATGAAATACTATTCAGCCTTTTTAAAAAATGGAGACTTTACATCATTTGGATTAAACTGGATGGAAGTGGAAGACATTATTCTTAGTAAAGCATCACAAGAATGGAGGAGCAAGAATCCTGTATACTAAATTCTGATATGAAGACAATTGATGACCTAGTACACAGTGGGAGTGGAGGAAGGAGAGTGCAGGGAGAGAGGAGGGTGAAGGATCACGGGGTGTGACACACCTCTTAGGGAATGGGTCACAATTATAAGAGGGATTTTACTGAACAAACGCAATCAGTGTAACCTGGTTCTTTGTACCCTCAATGAATCCCCAACAATAAAAAAAAAAAAGAAAAATGGCACCAATAGGTGTGCCCACTGCAGGGTTGCCACAAATTTTCCATTTTGAGAAAAAATGCAGTAACTGTGAAGCATAATAAAGCAAAGTAAAATAAAACTAGGTATTCTTGTTTACCTAGAATATACATCTTTATATACATCTCCTATTGATTCAGTTTCTGTAGACAACCCTAACATTATATATAGTTAAGAAATGGTGATTATTAATATTGATCTCACAAGCTACATGGCTTAGTAAATATAATGACCATGTATCCTCATGGCAGAGGGTTTTCCCACCTGAAAATCTGTTCTAACCTATGGCCTTATACTGAGAAAAGGATCTGCTTGAGGCACATCCTAAAATTCAGGATATGCATTTTTCAAGTTAAAATTATCTTTATTGTTCTCTGTGAAGAAACATCCTAACAACTAAGGATTTGCTAAACAACTTCTTATCCTCTCTAATTTGCCTCAAATTTCTACTTGGTGGGTATCAATTGTAAATTAGCAGATCCTTTCTTCACTTCTACTTCATCTTTTAGATGGAGGAAATAATGTCTATATTTGAGGAGGACCATCTTTCTGTAGGAAGACCTATAAGAATTTCCTAGAAGTCTTGATGAAGGATATTGATATTTTAGATATCTTTTGACTCTTTTCTTGAGGAAACTAACTTTGAAATTCTTACTACAAGTCTTCCAGTCATCATATTTTTGTGGGTGTATCTTAATATAATTGTGACCAAAATGCCATCAAGCAAGGGCATTTAATGCAATGGAATCAGAAACATACTTATTAAAAATAGTTGTGGGTGTAAAGTAGGCTTTCAGTGACTTCAAAAATAACATAAATCACACATAATGAGAAATAATTCTGTTCACTTGGATAGTAAATATAAAAAGCATGATGGCACTTAATCATGTAGACTTGGGAAAACTGATAAACTTACATGAACTCAGGATGTATCAATTATTGTTCTTCCACATAGTGTGGATATTTTGAAAACTGTAAAACATTATGTATATTTTAGAGGTTATTAAGACTTATCACTGTCAGTAAATTATGCTGATGTTCTATTTGTTTATAACTATTTCAAAATGTTTAATATTTAGCATCATATAGAGAAAAATTGTGAATTGATCCTTATGACATCATAGGATGCCAGAGGGTTTAGGATGGGTCAAAATCTTCTTATTTCTCTGAGAAAAAGCAAAAAATGAGAATGTCACATGCCTCAACCAGTGATAGTTTGGTGAGTTAGAAGCACAGAGGATTAGACTTCAGGTTCCATTGCATTGCAAATAAGACCTTTTCAAAGCTCTTGGGACTTATTGCCCTTGCAAAGAAGTATTCAAGACACAAAGACAAAACATAAATTTTAAAAGTCAGTAGATACTAAGAAATAGGATTTGGAGCTTAAATACACATCCTCAGCTATGATGTCATGTGACTTTTAAGAGTATTCAACATAAGAATATATTTTTTTCTCTATACATATACATATGTTTATTTGGTTTCCACTTTTTGCCTTCACAAAATTAAAAAGGCTTAAAATTTAATAACAATAACAATGTTTAAGATAAGGACTAGAAACAAAAACCTTGTAAAGAATGAAGATAAACACATTCAGAAAAGAAATCAGATGATTACTGCAATTAAATAGTGAGCAATAATAATAATAATAATGATAATAATAATTCAAAAAAAGTAACATTCACATCATCAGATAAGAGTATGTCTATCATAGAATGCTTTGACTCTGAGGCTCAGTATGGAGTCATAAGTTAACTTCTTCTTATTTTTTTCCAAAGTCTCAAAAAATAGACAACTAATATTTATAAATAAAAATAAAAGATAATTGTGCTTGCTTTGGCAGCACATATGCTAAAAATTGGAACGATACAATAAAGATTAGCTTGGCCCCTGAGCAAGGATGACACACAAATTCGTGAAGCATTCCATATTTTAAAAATTAAATTAAATTAAATTTTAAAAAGATAATTTCAAAAAACAGATCATGCCAAATCTTATAGACAATAGAAAAAGAAGAAATACTTCAAAATCATTCTGCTTCATCTGGATACACCTGATATTAAAAGTGGAAAAAATATATTATTATAAAGGGAAATAAAAACATATTTCACTTATAAATGAGGATGCAATATCTTAAACAACATATTAACTAGTTGAATTAAAAATTAATGTTTAAGTAATATACTTTGGTCAAAATTAAATCCAATTTATGTGAGAATTAGTCACTATTTTCTTTTCTTTTCTTTTTTTATTCCTTTTCCTTTCCCTCACCTCCTCCCTCCTTCTCTTTCTGTTTGCTCTGCCCTTCTCCCATGCCCCACCATGTCATTAATTGTCCTTATATCAAAGTTGAATACATAGGATTCATGCCTCTCATGATGCTTCACTAAAAATAATGTGTTCTACCTCCATCCAAGTTAACACAAATGCTGCAAAGTCTCCATTTCTTTAAATGGTTGAATAGTATTTCATGGTGTGTATATATATATATATACATATATATATATACACACACACACCACAGCTTGCCAATCTATTCTTGGGTTGAGGGGCATTTAGGCTGTTCCCACATTTTAGCGATTGTAATTGTAAATTGAGCTACAATAAACAGTCTGGTATAAGTGTCTTTATAATAAAATGTTTTTTTATTATGATCCTCTCCATATGATCCTCTCAATAGATGCAGAAAAAACATTCAATGAAATCCAGCATTCTTTTCTAATTAGAATACTGAGGAGTATAGGCATAGGTGGCACATTCCTTAAACTGATTGAAGCTATCTATGACAAACCCACAGCTAATATTTTAATGAATAGAATAAAACTGAAAGCCTTTCCTCTCAGAACTGGAACCAAACAAGGTTGTCCTCTGTCATCATTACTATTCAACATAGTGCTGGAAGTTCTAGCCAATACAATTAGGCAAGACAAGAAAATAGGAGCAGAGGAGGTCAAATTCACCCTCCTTGCTGATGATATGATCTTATACTTAGAGAACCCTAAAAACTCAACCACAAGACTCTTGGAAGTCATCAAAAAATACAGTAATGTCGGCTCGGCGCCTGTGGCTCAATCGACTAAGGCGCCAGCCACGTATACCTAAGGTGGAGGATTCGAATCCCCAGCCCGGGCCCGCCAAACAACAATGATGGCTGCAACCAAAAAATGGCCTAGGCGTTGTGGCGGGTGCCTGTGGTCCCAGCTACTTGGGAGGCGGAGGCAGGAGACTCGCTTGAGCCCAGGAGTTGGAGGTTGCTATGAGCTGAGATGCCATGGCACTCTACCCAGGGGGATGGCTTGAGGCTCCGTCTCAAAAAAAAAAAAAAAAAGTTGACCTAATTTTCATAGACCAGACATGTGCCACATGTGCTCACTGGAAGACTTCAATATATTGACTACTTTTTTAAGTTATATCTTGACCACTTGAGCTGTGACATACAATCTTAATTTACCCTTTATAATTTGACCAGTTGAGCTCACTGTAGACTAAGGTGGGTAGAAGGTATGGGCTTTGCCCCTTAGTTGTATTATGTTTTCTTTTCTTTTTTTAGAGACATAGTCTCACTTTGCTGCCCTTGGTAGAGTACTGTTGTGTCACAGGTCACAGCAACCTCCAGCACTTGGGCTTAGGCAATTCTCTTGTCTCAGCCTCCCGAGAGGCTGGGACTACAGGCACCCACCATAACACCTGGCTATTTTTTGGTTACAGTTTGGCTGGGACTGGGTTCAAACCCGCCACCCTCAGTATATGGGGCTGGCACCCTACTCACTGAGCCACAGGTACCACCCTGAATTATGTTTTCTTTAGTTTAAGTTCTTTTTTTCATGTCTTATTATTGCCACATCTTGGATTAGACCTATTGTCCTATTGTTCATCACATGTTACAGAAGATTTTTTTTTTTTTGCTGTTAAGGACTATTCTGAATTGTAGGTACATCCTAAAATTACTGAAAAATTTTGTAGTTAATTGAGACATAATGGCCCAAAGGAAAGGACTCACAGGGCTGACACTGAAGGAAAAGGTTGATCTATATTTTCTGGAAAGCAGCAGCCAAAGAAAGATGGCAGAACATTTTGGTGTTAGCAAGACCACAGTTAGTAAAATTCAAAAATGTTAGGTATGAGTACTTGGGGAGATATGGTAAGGAAAATAGAGACTTAAAGCAGAAAAAGAGGAAAACTTCCCTCAATAAAGTCAATGAAAACACATTAAGCTGGTTCAAACAAATGCTGGCAGTTAATGCCTGAATCTCCAGGTTGATCCAAGAAGTTGCTAAAAAACTTGCATAGGAATTCAGGGTGGCAGATTTCCAAGCATCAAGTGGTTGGCTCGAGAAAATTAAATTATAACATGAAATCTCCCAGAAAGTTTTGTGTGGTGAATCCAAGGAAGTTTCAGTAGAAATTGTGGTAGAGTTCATCAAAAAGTTCCTGGACTTTGTCAGAGGCTTCAAAGATGATGATGGCACCTTTAACACTAACAAGTGTGAACTTTTTTCAAGGCAATGCCTGAAAGAAGCCTCATCACAATGGGTGAAACAGGTTAAGAGTCAAAAGCTTTTTAAAGAACATTTCACTATTCTGCTTTGCACTAGGCTCAACAAGAGAGAAACTAAAGCCCTTGGTGACTGGTAAAGTGGGAAAGCCATGTGAGTTCAAGAACCTGAAGCTCAAAGACCTTCCGTCATTTGGAGATCAAACAATGTGCATGAATTACTGGTGCCCTATTTGAGAAGTGGTTAAGGGGTATCAACTGAGAAATGAAGAAGAAAAAAATGGTTTATTCTACTGACAATAGACAACTGTTCTGGCCACTGCAAATGAATCATCTCACAAACATTAACAAGGAAATTTTGCCACCAGACATGACCTCAAAAATCCAACCTCTTGACCAAGCATCATCAGAACATTTACAATGCAGAACTGAGTCCAGCTCCTGCAGTGGGTCATTACTAAAACACAAACACGTGGTCCACCTGTGGAAGCAACTTTATCTTCTGCATCAGTTAACTATCTGGATGCTGTCCTCTGGATCAGTTCTGCTTGTAATAAAGTTCATCCAGAAATAATACAGAAGTGTTTCAAGAAAGTTGGATTTGTCAAGACCCAAGAGCATGATGTTTTAGCCTCATCAGACAGTCCTTCTCCCCTGACAGAATTCAAAGGAGATTTTGAAGGTTTTGTTGCAATGGGTGATAAGGTGGCAACATTTAATGGGACTGACCCAGAAGCAATTTTCCAAGTGACATTGAATGAAGTATAGACCAGCGTAAAAGTGCATGAAGCAGCTGATGAAGTGGAAGAAGCAAGTGAGGATGACACAGAAATTGCAGAGACTGCAAAAGAAGAGGATGTCAGGCATCTGATAATGCAGTTGAAGTCATTTGCTGTGGAAAAATGCCCAGCTGTGTGCTGAGGGGTATAGCCAGAAAGCCATTCTTTTTTTTTGAGACAGAGTCTCACTATGTTGTTCTAGGTAGAGTGCTATGGCATCACAGCTCACAGCACCCTCAAACTCTTGGCTCATGCGATTATTTTGCCTTAGCCTCCCAAGTAGCTGGGACTACAGGTGCCCGCCACAATGCCCAGCTATTTTTTTGTTGCCATTGTTTTTTTAGCTGGCCTGTGCTGGGTTGGAAACCACCAGCCTTGGTGTATGTGGTCAGCACCCTACCCACTGAGCTATGGGCGCCACCCAGAAAGCCATTCTTTCTTCAGAAAGAATGATTAAAAGATGAGACAACAGCAAAGGTATTGATTTTGTATGATACTGTATATATGATTTTACCATGTTTTGATTATATATGATTTCATATGCTATTTGCTAATAAAAGCTGTTCAAGAAAGTAAAGTACATAGTACATGTATATATCAATACAATAGGCCTAGTCCATATCTGTATTTTGACCAGTTTGTTATAGTCTCTTGGGTGGTCAGCTTACAGAGGTTCTACTGTATAAGTTTACTTAAAGGAATGTCTCAAAAAAGGAGTATTTTAATTTTCTGGCACATTAGCAGGTAGGGATATATGTGCATGTGTGTGTGTGAGTTTCCAACAAATGTTTACTGACACCTTTTGTGTGCCAAGAAACTTCTTCCCACTTATGACCAAATCACACATCACAAGTAGTTAGCTACTTAACCAATAAAGAAGAGCTGCTGACTTGGTCCCATAAATAGAGAAAAAGGGGATTTGTCACTTTCTCCACAAAAGATTAAAATGAATTAGACAATAGCTGCTGTCCCTGTAGAAGGAACAACTAAAGAGTATTGTCAACACATCCAGTTCTGTTGTGTCCCTCACCACATGCGAGATGATTATGTGACCATATAAAATTCTGTTTAATGAAAGATTGTAGCTAAAATAATTTTGAAAAAATCATTATGTAGGAGATCCAGTGCCCCCATTTCCACATCAAAAGTGGCCAAACAATGCTCCAAGGCCAATATCAGGGACATACCCAGGGAGGTACTAGCAATTGTAGACTTAGGCTCACTTAACATACAGCTCAGGGTCTCTCACAGAGGTCTTGCAAAGAATAGTGTGGGGCAGCCTATTTTTAGAAGTCATACATTTCCAAAAGAAACATGGTAAGCAAATCATTACTTTTGACTTTTTTGTTTCCATTTTTAAAATAAAGACAATTTCAACTATTTTATCATATTGACACCAGTAATTTACAGGGAGTTTTAAAATGTAAGCTTCAAAAAGTTGAAGAATCATTGCCTTTGACTTCTTTTTTTTGTAAGTTATAAACACAAAACACTTCTTACTGTCTTGGGCCACTGGAAAACTAAATTGGCAGGAAAAAGGACCTTGGCCCTTTTCTTGATTCAGCATCCAGCATATAAGTCTAAAGAGAAAAAAGTCATGAACTTTTGCCTGTTGAAGGCAAGGTGAGTTACGGCCTAGCAGGCAGTAACCCACAAAATCCAGGTGGGTAGAAACAGGAAAAGAAGGAACAAGAAATTTTTAAAAATGTAAAAAGGTTATAATGAAAAAATGCTATTTTTGGATAGAGAAAGTAGTTTCCTGTAAAGCAAAAACTATTCTGTGGCCATAAATATATTCTGATAGCTAGAATAGAAAAGGTCACAAAGAGAATCTGTGAGAATTTTAGCTCCATTAAAGTCATGCATACTATAAAACAAATATCCAATTGAGATGATCACAGTGTTCAAGGAAATATTTATTTAATTAATAATAGTAAAGTCACTAAGAGGTAGGGGAGGTAGTCTAGATACCATGAGCTAAGAGTGACAGGCTGAATTATTATAACACCTAAATTAAACCTATTCCTCTGCAATGGGTTTAATTTTCTGGGTAGAGATGTAGGATTAAAGCTATACTAAAGTGGCCACAAACTGATGCTAGAGGTTTCTCTAGTAAGCCTGGATATCCATAAATAAAACTTGATTTGTCTCTTTTATATTTTCTGGTTCAGTCCAGACATGGGGACTGAAAATGCTACTCAGATTTCCTATTTTCCAAGCAGCAGTTATAATCTTTAAAAAGACTATACCAGTGCAAAGAGAATATGGGTTCACTTATGATCATCATCATCAAAGAAATAGTTAAATACTAATGGCAATATCTGTGATATAGGAAGCTTTCAAAGGGGCACAGAAAGTGCAAATGGATTCTTTTCTACTAAGCAGAGTAACAGGAGGATCTTTGTTATAAACTAGTAACTTCTAATTGTGGCCTGGCCATCTTGAGATGGAGCTGTTTATACCGATGAAATTATTTTTCTCATTTCTTCTTCTTTTTTTTTTTTAGACAGAGTCTTATTATCTATTGACCTGGGTAGAGAGCTATGTGGCATCACAGCTCACAGCCTCAAACTTGGGCTTGAGCGATCCTCTTGCCTCAGCCTCCCAAGTAGTTAGGACTATAGGTGTGCACCACTGTGCCTGACTAGATTTTCTATTTTTAGTAGTCTCTATTCTAGTAGCAGTTTCTATTTTAGTAGTCTTACTCTAGGTCAGGCTGGTCTTTAACTCCTGAGTTCAAGCACCTGCCTTGGATTCCCTTTTTTAATTGAGAGATGTTCATGCTCTGTATCCCAGGCTAAAGTACCATATAATCATAGCTCACTGCAACTGCAAACATCTGGGCTCAAGTGATACCCCTGCCTCAGCCTTCTGAGTAGCTTAGACTATAGGCATGTACCACCACGTCTGGTAAATTTTTCTATTTTTTGTAGAGACAGGGTTTTGCTCTTACTCAGGTTTGTCTTGAACTCTTGGTCTCATGCAGTCCTCCCACCTCAGCCTCCCAAAGTGCTAGGATTACAGGTGTAAGCCACCATACTTGACTCTATTAATTTTTAACATACAGTGTTTCATCTTGGTTTGAAAATCCATTTTTTAAAGTAAATAAAGGAAAGATGCTTTCAGATTATGAAGCAGAATATAGTAGAAATAAGATGTTCATATACATTCTTTTTGATTAGATTAAAAACCTCATGAAGAAATTTTACTCTTCAAGACAATCAGTAAGAAGATTCTCTAAATTATCTAAAATGTATATCATTATTCATTCTTTGGACATGCTATAAATCTTGAAACTAGTTCTGTCCCTATTAATATTACCATTTCTATTTCAGATAGTATTTATAGCTTGAATTCTTTATATATCAACTTCCTGGATCTTTCTGAATAGCAAACCATCTAAGGTGATGAATATGTACATAGCTTTCTTAGGACACTTAAACAGCAAAGATTAGAATTTGTAGCTGTACAAAGCATTTAGTCTTTCATATAAATCTCACCAATTAAGAGAAAATGGTTTCAAAGCTCTAGGGAAACAATGGCAATGGTAACATTCATAGGCTTAGGGCTATAAGGCACTTTGTACCTCTGAAAAAATTTCTTGTATTGTCCTCATTTTAATATGTTTGTAAGTTTTTCTACATGCATATTCAAGATAATGAGGCTCATAGCATTTTTGTAAAAACCTAGAAAGCATGGCTGGAAGGACTGCTATTTACTAGAGCTGAATGCAAATTACTAAAATTCTCCTGGGATTTTTGTACATCAAGATGATGAAACAGGCATTGCTGTCACAAAATGTTAGTTCCTTAATTTATATCAATAGTTCATTATCACTCTAGGAATAAAACTACAATTCCTTAAAATAGTATATAAAACTTCCTTGCTTCATATAAATCTCTTCACCTAGAAAATTGATAATACTGTAGATTTCAGAATATACTGTATTATTTCAGTTTCCTGACACAGCATATGATATTCTTTCTGCCTAGAACTTTTCTCTCATTCTTCTCTTTTCCTAGGAAATTATTCCTGTTCTTTTCCAGCTTTTTCTCATAAGAAAATCCTCAAATAGTGATGGAAATGTCAAAAGGATCTTGGAGCAAGCTTCAAAAGCCTCCCTCTGGCCAGACCTGGTTCAACTTGATTATCAAAATAAATTAGGATAATAAGAGATTTTAATCTGTTTAATAAAAAAAATCCATAAACACATGCTAATATAAACATAATGGTTTTTAAAAATTATTCTTACAATAGGAGACCAACTGTTAAATGAAGAAATGTTGGAATTAGAAAAACATCACTTGGCAACCAGCATAGTAATAATTGGTTTAGGGAAAAATCATCAACTGATGGTAAAACTAGAAGGTAAAAGCCTCTAGAAAAACAATATATTTATATGTTTTCATAGTATATTCTACAAAATACTATTAACTACAAAGGAATAACAGTAATTTTACAGTGGAAGATACCACTTTCACCAACTGATCAAGGTTCACCAGTAATGGGAAAAGCTGAGAGACTGTGCTAAAAAATAACAGTGAAAAAATAAAATGATATTAGAAGATATAATGACAATAGAGACTGGCTAATATAACACTAAAAAGGATAAAATGTTTTAAAGTTATAAATAAAGGAGTCAAGTGCAAACATTTTTACAAAGGCAAACAAAGCCTTTTGACTTGAGGTAGCTTCAGATGATCAGCAGGAGCTTTTCATGACTGTCTCTGGGCTTCACTACGAGGTATTCTTAAAGACTGAGGGCTCTTGAGAAAGAGCCTCAGATTAGAATCCCTGGGTTCTTGCCCTTATTAACAGCTCTAGTAGTATATAAACACCTTATGCTGGTTATTGCCACCATAGTAAAATACTAGATTTAGATGCAATCTTCCCTTTTCTTATACTCCTTTTTCATCAGATCTTTCTCCTCATTGCTTTTGCTTTGCTGTCATTCTGATTCAGGAATATGAACTACAGAGTTTGTGTAGTATCTGATCTGGAATCCCTTAGTTCATTTACTTCTGTCTTGCTGTCTATTTTCTGGTTTGGTGCCCTCTTTAGGACCTCTGAATTATAGCTTGCTTTGTTATGCTTCAAAAGACTGAGAATTCTCATTTCTCAAAGAAAGCATGTTAGGATATAATTTTAAAGGCATTAATAGAAGCATAAGTATTTTTGTGGTCAGTCTATATTTAGAATATTTTCTTTCCTTTTTGTTTTTTTAGAGACAGAGTCTTTGTTGCCCTCAGAAGAGTGCTGTAGCATTCCAGCTCACAGCAACTTCTAACTCTTGGGCTTAGGTGATTCTCTTGGTTAGCCTCCCAAGTAGCTGGGACTATAAATGCCTGCCATAATGCCTGGCTATTTTTTTGTTGCAGTTTGGGTTTGAACCCGCCACCCGTGGTATATGGGGCAGGCGCCCTACTCACTGAGCCACAGGCGCTGCTCTCTATTTAGAATATTTTCATTGTAAATACCATTAGCATTAAAATACAAAATTTTGTTTTCTTCACTAATTCCTTGTTCCAAATATTCTCTAAATAAAAAGTAGAGAAACAGTAACTTTTTCTTTAGAAATCTAAGCTGTAATATTTCAAAAAGTTGTACTTGTCAAATACCTTATAAAGCCCTTTCCAAACATTAACTAGTCACTATGATGCCTTAGGAAAATGGACCCACAGAAGTTAAAAGTTACCTTTGCAGTTAAAGGTATTTATTTTATCAGCTGACAAAGCTGCATTTCCCTTAGTCAATCTTAGTCACCCTATATGTTGGTGTTTCTTGTATTATTAGGTTTAAGCACATAAAACTTCAACTTTCAGAATCTCCACTGTAAATAGTAACATCAATGACTAATAAAAAAGTAAATTTCAGTTAATATCTTTTGTAAGAAGTAAACAATGTCAACCATAATCTTTAGGCACCTGGTAAATGCTGACTGGTAGAGTTGGGAAAGGAAAACTTACAATAGGTGATCACAGAGAATGAAGCAGGGGCTTTCTCAAACGTGAAGATTGAATCAATGTCGATAATGAAAAGAGAAATCTACAAAACCTGACCTGAAAGAGTAAGATCAAACATTATATAGGAATATTTCAGTAAGTGTATACTATAAGATACAGAAGAGAGTGAAAATGATTGTTTCTTTAATTGAATCTTATGTGTAAAAAAAATGTGGGTTTTAGTTCTTTCGTGCCCTGATATTTTGTATATTAATAAATTATCTAAAATTTCATGGGATTTATCAGTGTGTAGATAACTCTATAATCCTTGAATTGTACACTTCTAAGTATGTAACTCAAGGGACTGTATTTCATACTTTTTATACTTTGAAGAAAAAATGTCAAAGAAAATCCACAGTATTTGAGGGGAAAAAAGTGATCACAAACAAAGGTTAAATTTAAAACATAGCCTAATGAGACATGGCACATACACTCTCATGGCATACACCTTTTCCCCCAAAAGGTTTTCTTTGTAAGTGCTTTGGAACTAAGGGCTAGTATCTTGGATTAGTTGATGTCTGCTGGTGCTTACTGATTACTCATATTGTTTCTGTTTTCTTTTTTCATAGTTTCTACTACATGAAAAATACCTTAAAAGGTAGATCCTTCTACCTATTCCTGCTACTGTTGGAGCAGTAAAAAGAGAGAGCGAGATCGAGGGATCTACCTTTTAAAGTATTTTCCATGTAGTAGAAACTATGTAGTTATTTATTTTATATTTACTGGGCAATGGAAATAATCTGAATCTTTTATAGATATTAAAAGTGAGGTTAGGTTAATAGCAAATTCTGTTGATATGAGTGCTATACTTTTCTAAAAAAGTATGAACCATAGTATGATTATAATTGTAAAGAGCACAATAAATACAATGTAATATACAGAAAGAAAAGTTATTTATGTTAGTAGTTGTGATCTTCATGTAGTAGGAATGAGAATGACTTTTTTCTATTTTTCTGTATTATTCAGACTTGACAATGACACTGTATCACTTAATAAACTTCTGATAAATGCCTTTTGAGTTGAAATAATTATTTGTTTTTTAATCAACCCCAGCCAAATTTTGGGGGTTCAAGAAAATTTCATCATGGTCCAAATTCTGAAGGTTCAGGAAAATTTCTCAACAGCATCTGCTTTAATATATTTTACTGCCAGGGCGGTACCTGTGGCTCAGTGGGTAGGATGCCAGCCTCATATACTGAGGGTGGTGGGTTTAAACCCAGCCCCAGCCAGCTAAAACAGCAGTGGCAACTGCAACCAAAAAATAGCTGGGCGTTGTGGCAGGTGCCTGTAGTCCCAGCTACTCAGAAGCCTGAGGCAAGAGAAACCGCTTAAGCCCACGAGTTGGAGGTTGCTGCCAGCTGTGATGCCACGGCACTCCACCAAGTGTGACAGTTTGAGACTCTGTCTCAAAAAAAAAAAAAAGAAAGAAAAAAATAAAAAAATATATATTTATTTATATTTACTGCCATACTAAGAAAAAAATCAATTTTTTTCTCGGGGCTATGGTGTTTTATTATGAAGACAGAATAAAAACTTAGAAAATAAAACAATCCTAATTTAATGATGTTATTTTTTAATTGTTTTCTGCAATGAGTTATATGCAACTCATGCAGTGCTAGAATTTTTATACTGCACACTTATGTGAGTTGTATGTGACTCATGACGTACATATTGCATTTCTTTCTGAGGATTAAGTCTTTTGTCATTCCAAAACATATTTCATTGTGTCTGGAGTGGACCTTGGGTGGTCCTGGATGACAACCTCTGAATGTTCCCCAAGTATGTGTAACAATGTCATGTTGCTATTTACTATCCTATTGATTTTGTTCAAAGTGCTACCAGGTGCACATTCAAAGCAAAATGTGCAACTGGAAGTTATGGTAATTGAAGGACATAGTTCAGCAGGTGCGGCATGCAGGGTGGCCAGCTGGAGTAGGGTGACAGAAGGTGGGAGAGACCTCTAGATTGATAGTGACAAAAATGAGCAGAGGTTTCACAGCTTCACGAGGCCCCAGGTTCAAAACTAGTGTGAATTAAATACAAGAAGTCCCCAAGTTAAAAACATCCCACTGACGCATGACCCACACTTACGTACAAAGGCTATTATAAGTAATAGGTTAATGTACCTGTTCTAACTTACATACAAATTCAACTTAAGAATAAACCTACATCATCTGGGGAACTGCCTGTACAACTCACATGGCAGGTAAGTGTGTTAACTCCATTTTTAATTATCAAAAGCTTCCTACTGCACTAGGGATATAACTAATCTTTTCACCATCTGGCCTTTCTCTTCCTTCATCACCCACCCTTTGCTTTTACACATACCCTTATTCTAGCCACAGCAAACTCAGTAATTTGCAGTACACAGCATTTTTTTATACACCTCTCAGTTACCCTTCACCTTCCAGCCCAACTAGCAAACACTTGCTTATTTTTCAAAACTTTGAAGATAATGTGTTATCAGTATAGAATAGTATAAATTATATAGTTGCCCTAGTTTGAAACTGCAGGTCATTCTTAACTTATTTTTTGTGCCTAGTTCTCAATCCTATCAGTTTTGGTTTCTTAATATTTCAGAAATCCGTCTATTTCTATTGCTTCAGCTTTATTTCAGGTTCTATCAGATTCCTGCTTCTGATCCTGCCAGACTCACTACATTCTTCACACAGTAGTACATGTTTTTTCAGAGTTCATGTTTTTTTCAAGTTCAGATTTGACCTTGTCATTTCCATGTTAAAATTCCTCTAGTGGCCTTTATAATAAGGTCCAGACCTTACTATTAGGATGACATTTAGGTTTATCTGCAAAGCCTATATTGGCCAACTTGAAGTCAAGATGTGCTAAGTTTTCCATCCAGCTTCTTTCCCTTATTCCCCTCCTCCTCCAACTTGCCCACTCTCTTCCCCATCTTTGTGTCAGAATGACTAGAGTATGGTTAGCTCTCCTAAATGTTATTTTCAATCAATATTATTTTAACTAGCCTTAATTAATATCATATTTTTAATTAGAGTCTTAATCTAAGCTAAATAGAATTGAGTTCAGGTGGGGAGAATAGTCTGAATAAAGCAGCTGTGCTGGATTTTCTCCCCTACATCACTCTCCACTCTTCTTTACCCTGTTCTGTGCCATTGAAGCTGGCACGTATGCATAGGATCAACAATCTCCCTCTCCTTGTGTCTTCTGCTTGAGTTCAGCCAATGGGAGACATTCATTGGCAGGAGAATGGAGACCAGAAGAGTGCAAAGTATTTATTCCTTTGGCTATCTCTCTTCTGGTTGGCAGAATTATGTCTCTCTACTGAAGCCTGCTGATTCTGTGAGATAGTGCTCTAAAAGCTATGAATCTTTTCAGGTAATTGTGCCTTTCTCTGGTTCCATGAGGTCTGGAGATAGCAACAATTCCCTGCTGTTGCTTACTTCAAAAGTTATTCTTCTCTTGTTTTCCTTAACCTTGACCACTCTGTTTTAGTTTCTGCATTAAATACTCCTCCATTATCTTTTGAGTATACCATCTATCTCCTGCCACGACCCTGAATGAACAACTGTCAAAAGTTTTGAGAAGAATGCAGAGATCAGGCTACAGCACTGGGTTTTTATTGGGGATCAGTAGGAGTTTAGGCTAGAAAAATTACTAAAACTTGATCCTTGAGGTCACTTAATACTAGGCTTTGAAGTTTGAACTTTATCATGTAAGCCAATGAAAAACCATTTATATAACTTTATCACATAAGCCAATAGGACATTGGTTTTAAGCATGACAGTGACACCCATAAAGATTTCTTGTGGATGACAAATTCTACCATAGAAAGCATAAATGATTTGCTCAATATCCATCTCTAAATAAATAGTATCAAGATTAAAAGACCAGATCTCCTGATTTTTAGTCTGGTGTGCTTCTTCCTGTACCATACTAGGTACTGGACTTCCCCTTCATTGCCTTAAGTAAATATGAATCAGCATCTTCTGTCTGTATTAAGCATAGGGAGTAATGCTGTAATGAATAAGACAAGATTCTTATCTTCCTCAATCTTTCATGAAACATACACAAATAAGTCTGTATATTAAGGAAATATAATAGACTGTATCTGTGCTTGTGTTTTAAGGTACAAACAAAATACTGTGTATGATAATAAAGAAAAGGGAATAACTAATTCTGAGGGTACAAAATGTATGGCTTCACAGAGGAGGTGACAATTTAGTTGCTCTTTAATAAAGAGAAAAAGGGAAGGAACATCTGAAACTAGAGAAACAGAATAAACAAAATCATAGAGGTCTGAAAACACTTTTAGAGAATGAGGAATTGCCCAATGAGGTTATAGGACAGAGGTGGAGAGGATGACATACAAGGCATAAAGCTGGTCACATAAGTTAAAAATTTAGAGGTTTAGTATTGTAGAATTTGGAGAACCTACAAGGTGTTGAGTTGGTATAATTTTCCAAACTTGCCAGTAGTTAGAACCATCTAGGATGCTTGCTAATGGAATGGATAATCAGGCCTTTCTCTTCAAGAGCTGATTCAGTGTATTTGGGTGTGGATCAGGAGGTCTTATTTTCACCAGGTCACTGACTTATTTGTAGAATTTGCAAGTTTGAGAAAGGCTTGTGTTATGCATTCATACTAAATGCCCAAGGTCTGAATGGCTCAAGGTGGTCATGGTCTAGTCACTAAACAGATAGGTAAATGCAGAGTACTTCACTGAGGTATCACCAGGGAAGGCTTCCTCCTCAACCTGGTGTCCCTGGGGCCTCAAATGGGGCCAGTTGTGTGAGGGATCAGGTATCCTAGAAAGGGCAGGGATCTGCTATCAGTAGTCCAGGACAATCAGGGCTTGCCCTGGCTTCTCACACCAGCTTCCTGGGAAATAAGCCTGCTGGGGTTCTCAGTGGAACAACTGTGGTGGCCACATTCCCACCAATAGACATGGGTGGTAAAAGGAAATGAGAGGATGTGGGGACAAGGGTAAGGTGGGAGAGGACGGTTGGGGAGGTTGGGCGCTCAGGTTGTCTGGACAACTCTCACCTGCCACCTGGGCTCGCTCCCGGCTTCTCCACAGCGGCTGGCTCCATGCCTCCCACCTCTCGCGAGAGAAGGAGGCGCCACTGCGCGGCCACTTCCGCCCTCCTTTAAAAAATTAAAACGAAAATATTTTTTCCTGAAAGTTTGGGCCAAAAACATGGGTTGCGTTATGCATGGGAGCATGTTATACATGGCAAAATATGGTATATTCTGGATATTAACTGCTTATCACATATGTGATTATTTTCTCTCATTCTGTAGTTGCTTTTTCATTCTGTTGATTGTGTCCTTTGATGTTCAAAATTTTAAGTATGATGTAGTCCCCTTTGTCTATGTTTGCTTTAGTTGGCTGTTTTTGGTGTCATATCCAAGAGATCATTTCCCATTATAATGTTGGAAAGCTTTCTCCGTATTTTTTCTAGGAGTTTTATAGTTTCCAGTCTTATGTTTAGATCTTTGATCCACTTGGAGCTAATTTTTGTGTATGTTATGAGAGTCCATCTTCATTATTTTGCATAAGGATAGAGATGTTTGTTGGAAACTGTCTTTTCTCTATTGAGTGGTTTTGGTACCCTTTATCAAAGATCATATATAAGAGGGTTTGTTTCTAGGTTGCATTTTCCATTCCATTGGTCTGTATATTTACCTTTATGCCAGTACTATACTATTTTTGATTAGTGCAGCTTTGTAATAGGTTTTAAAATTAGGAAGTGTGAGGCTTTTAGCTTTGTCCTTTTTCAATATTGTTTTAGGCATACCAGGATCTCTGATACTCTACATGAATTTTAGGATGTAATTTTCTAATAAGAAAAGCAATTGGCTTTTTGATAGGAGTTACAATGAATGTGTATATTGCTTTGGGTAGTATAGATAACAACAGTAAGTCTTAACAATATTAAGTCTTATAATCCATGAACATGGGCTGTCTTTCCATTTACTTGAGTCTTCAACTTCTTTTAGCAATTTTCATTTCCTTAGTTAAGTTTATTCCTAAGTATTTTATTCTTTTTGATATTTAATTATAAATGGGTTTTCTTAATTTCCTTCTCAAATTGTTATCTGTTCACTATTAGTATATAGAAATGCAACTGCTTTTTAACTGATTTTCTATTCTGCAACTTTGTTGAATTCTTTTATTAGTTCTAACAGTATTGTGTGTGTATGTGAGAGAGAGAAAGAGAGAGGGAGAGAAAGAGAAGAATTTTTAGGGTTATCTATTTGTAAGATCATGTCATATGTAAATAGAGATAATTTTATTCCTTCCTTTCAACTGGAGTACCTTTTATTTCTTTCTCTTGTCTAATGTTAAACTTTTGGTCACCCTGCATATTGAATAAAAGTGGCAAAAATAAAAATAAGTGTTTTTGCCTTATTCTAGACCTTAGAGAAAAAACTTTCAGCTTTTCACCATTGAGCAGGACGTTAGTCGTGACCTTTTCGTCTATGACCTCTATTATGTTGAAATAATTACCTTCTATCTTGTTTGATTGTTATTATCATGAAAGGTTGTTGAATTTTATAAAATGCTTTCATGCATCAACTGAGATGTGATTTTTGTTCTTTTAATGTGGTATATTACAGTTATTAATTTTTATACATTGAACCATCCTTGTATTCCAAAAGGAGTACCTTGAAGGTGACATAGTGATACTCAACAATGAAGTATATTGCACTTTTTCTAGGACAAGTTCATGAACTTAATTGTCTGACAATTAAATGTGCTTTACATGCCACAATTATATTATTACAGTATTCTGTATTTATGTGTATGTGTGTATATATATATATATATATATTTCCCTTTATCAGTGAGCTTTTTATTTTCATACACTTTCACACAGCATAGTTTCATTTCAACTTGCAGAATTCCCTTTGCCATTTCTTATACACCAGGTCTAGTTGTGATGAACCCCCTCAGCTTTTGCTTATCCAGGAAAATATATTTCTCCTTCATTTTTGAAGGACAATTTTGCTAGGCACAGTTTCCTTTGCAGGCAGATTTTTCCTTTGTTTTTCTTTTAGCATTTTGTATACATCATACTATTCCTTTCTGGTCTGTAAAGTTTCTGCTGAAATATCCAATGACATTTTTATGGGAGCTCCCTTGGACATGATAAGTTACTTTTCTCTTGCTTCCTTCAACAGTTTCTCCTTGTCATTGACTTTTGGTGGTTTGATTATAACATTTCTTGGTATGGGTGTCTATGTACTCACCCTAGCTGTATCCTTTGAGCTTCAAGTATTTGGAGGTACATTTCTTTGCTCAGATTATGGGAAATTTTTGACCATTATGTCTTCAAATAAGTTCTGTTCCTTTCTCTCTCTCTCTCGTCCTTCTGAAACTCTCATAATGTGCACACTGGTCCACATGATGACATTCCATAAGTCCCCTTGTATTTCTTTACTTTCTCTCATTTTTTTTTTTTACTCCTTTGACTTGATAATTTCAAATGACCTGTGTTTGAGTTTGCTGATCAAGCCTGTTGTTGAACACTCTAACAATTTTTTAAATTCAGTTACTATATTTTTCCACTCTAGAATTTCTGTTTAGATCTTTTAAATAACTGCTATTTGTTGATAGTCTCATTTTTAAAGATAATAATTTTGACTTATTTGCCAGGTAATCAAAGATTTCCGTGTCTTTGAGGAAGATTTCTAGAAATTTTGTTCCTTTGATTTGGTTTGTTTCCCTAGTTCTTGGTACGCCTTATAATTTTTTTGCTGCATTTTATACATTTGAAAAAACATTAATGTTTCTGAGTCTTTAAAGACTGGTTTTATACAGGGGAAGACTCTTAACAGTCAGCCTGGCTAGAGATTCTGGGAGGCTTCTGAAACCTTTTGGGGAGGATGTGACTTCTCCATGACTATTCATGTTATTTCCCAATTAGAAGTTTACAGGTCTCTTTTATCAGAAGTGTGTAATATTTTGTTCCTCTGGTTTTATCACAGCACTGCAGGCTCTGTACTACTGTTGCTGGGAGCCACCCCTACCTTCTATTCTTAGTGGCCCCCAGGCATCCAAAGTATGCCAGTTTTCTGTCAGCACCCTAGTCAAAGCAGAATCCATTCCCTAGGACAGTTCTCCAAAACTGTCTCTACTTTTGCTTACTTTCAGCAGCCACCCAGGAGGCGTTTAAGCTATGCTGGTTCTGTCAAAGCAGTAAGACAGAAATCAGTCCATTGGACAGCCCTCTGAAAAGCTGGAATGTTTGATGCATATTCTGTTCTTCCCCCACAGAGAAAAGCCATGAGTCAGACGTACTCTCTTGACCATGCTAAACTGTAGTGACTTGGGGAAGGAGAGGTCACAAGTAAAGTAGAACAATTCTTCTTATCCATTTCAATGTCATCGTTTGTGGCTTTGTACTGGCATGGAGTAATACAACTTCTTACCTGTTTTCTGAAGTTCTCATGAAGGTACTGTGGTCCCATATTGCTTTGAAGTTGATGTCTCTGTGTGGAAATGAGAGCTGGGATTTTCTATTCTTAGCTATCTATACCAGCTATAATATTGACAATGAGGAATCAGAAAGATTGACCAGAAGTAATGAATGATACAATTTTTCATATAAATTAAAAGTATGATAATCTGGGAAAATAAGATAAGTGAGACCAAATTTAAACTGAATAGCAAATACTACATAGGAAATCTAGGTTTTACTAATAGCATAGTGATATTTAGGAGCCAAGTGTGGTGGTTCATGCTTATAGTCCCAGCTACTCAGGAGGCTGAGGTGGGAGGATGACTTGAGTCCAGGATTTTTATGAGTCTATCCTGGGCAACATAGCAAGACCCTGTCTCTAAAGAAAGGTTTTTCTTGTTTTTTTTTTTTTCTTTTATTTATTTATTGTTTAGCCATTCTTTCCCCCAACATATTAAGGGGGTACAAATGTGTTTGATACATGATACTTTTCATAATGCTTAAGTTTGGGCTTTTGGCATGCCTTTCACCCAGTAAGTGTTCATTATACCTGATAGGCAAGTTTTTACCCCTCTCAATTTTTTTTTCAAAATTTGAGAACTTAGTAAATGAGCAACATGAGGATATAATAAAGAAAATTAAATAAAGTTGATTTATTTGGAAGATGAGGAAGTTGAAAGAGACAGAGCTTAGATACAGTAACTTAGTAAATATTTATGAAAATCAATGCTGATTATCTTTAGTTACATGAAGAAAGATCATCTAAGTGACAGTAATCTGCTGTTGTCTGATTCAGTGAATGCCAATCAGGAGGATAAGGAATTAAATTATGGCAAGAGAGAATGAGAAAAATTTTTCTGAAAATAAGAGCTGCAAGAAAGTAGCATACTTCTCTAAGGATTACTTGAAAATCCTCCTTCTTGGGTATTGTGAAAAAAGGGAAAATATCAATTTTTTTAGTAGCAAGGTATAAGAAATTAACAGAAGAACCTATCTATATAGGATAAATTAAAGGGCATACAACTAAAACCAAAAGTCTGATAATATACTCCCTGTAAGAGGTAATTTAAGTAATAGGTCCTAAATCTGGATAGCAGTAGTGAGAATGAAGGAAGGGACAGGGCCAAAGTGAGAACATGAAATAATTTGAGAAGGAACAGTTAAGAAATATAGTATTTTTAATAAGCACATCAGTGTTTTGCTAATTTTTTTTCTTCTATCCTAATTTCCTTTTTAGAATATTCTGCTATACTTTGACTGTTTTGCCTTCTTCAGGTACTCCTTTCTCTTATTTACTCACTCACCCATTCAACTCATTTACTGAGAGACCAGATTTTGGGAATAGTATCAGTGAGCAAAATAGATGAGGTTTTGCAAGAAGCTTAAAGTAGAAAGGAAGAGGCAGTAGAAAAGATAGAGTATAAAAACAGGCTTCCAAGACACTAGAGAAGAACATAGGAGGGTACATTTGATCAAATTTGGGAGGTGACATAAAGCCTCCTAGAAGAAATGTAGGGTGAGTAGGAGCTGTCCAGGCTTTGGAAGTCAGTATGTTGGGAAAGAGGGAGCTATTTGCAAATTGAAAGGTTCATATGACTATGCACTGAATTCAAGGTGGGCGTGGTAGAGACAACATTAGAGGCAAACAGAAGCCAGATGATAAGTAATTTTAAGGAGTTGGGTTTTAATACAAAAATAATAAGAAGGTCTTTCAAAGTTCAAGTTATCAAAGGAGCATGACAGGTTTAGATGTTTATTTTGGAAAGATAAAAAATTGTTATAGGAAGGGGGATAAAACTTTGTAAAGATTTTTGGTTTGGACAACTAGGTGACTAATGATGTTCACTCCTTAAAATATGAGAAGAGCAGGTTAAGATTATAAATTTGTTTTAGTCATGTAGAATATGAGATATTTGTGGAACATCCCCGAAGAGATCTACAAGAGATGATATGAAATATATGTCCAAAGTTTAGGGAAAACTTATGGGCTTTAGTTATAATTTGACTTATTTGAAGGCACTTTGAGTGGATGACATTGTTCGTGCAGAATACAGAGTGTGACTAGAAGGCCTAAGAGAGACTTCATCAAGTCATCAAAAACATCAATATTTAATGAACAGGCCAAAAAAGAAGCCTTCACAGAAGGTAGAGACATGAAAAACAGATAGTTTAAGAGGAACATTAGGAGAAAGAAAAGCCAAGAAATACAATTGTTTCATGAAGAAGAAGGGAGTGATTTAAAAATGTATGCAAGCTTGATTTGCCTTCCTTTAGGTTTTCCCTTCCTTTTACATCATACTAATGATCTTAAATACATTCATTTTCTTCAAACTCTGCTCTTAGAGGTGACATTCAAATTACCTGATAAGCCTATGTAAGACTAATGGATTTTAACTGTTTATGTAAGACTAATGGACTTTAATTCTTACTCCAATTAGTTAATGTATTTTCATTGAAAAGGTGAATTTTTGGAGATAATGCCTTCATTCTAATGAATAGTTGTGGCTGTGTATGGCGGCTCATGCTTGTAATTCTAGAACGTGGGGATGATGAGGCTGGAGGATCCCTTGAGCTCAGGAGTTTGAGACCAGCCTGAGCAAGAGCAAGACCCCATCGCTAATAAACAAACTAACAAACAAAAAAAGGAAGGTTTATTATAAAACAAAGAATAACTGAATATTCTTGTATGTATAGTATTACATACAATAATATATGTAATAGTAAAGCTATACTAAGAACAGCCTGGTATTGGCATAAAAACAGACACAGACACATAGTCCAATGGTACAGAATAGAGAAGTCAGAAAAAAATCCACATATTATAACCAACTGATTTTCAACAAGTGTGCCAGGAACATACATTAGGAAAAGGACACTATCATCAACAAATGGTGTTGGAAAAACTGGATATCCACATGGAAAAGAGTGAAACTAGACCCTTATCTATAACCATATATGAAAATCAACTCAAAATGGATTAAAGACTTAAACATAAGACTTGTAACTGTAAAACTACCCAAAGAAAATATGGGGGAAATGTTTCAGAACATTAATCTAGGCAAAGATTTTATGGCTAAGACTTTAGAAGCATAGACAACAAAAACAAAAATAAACAAATGGGACTATGTTAAACTACAGAACTTCTGTACAGCAAAATAAGCAATCAATGGAGCGAAGACACATTCTAAAAAGTGGAAGAAAATATTTATAAACTGTTAATTTGACAAGGGACTAATAGCCAGGATATACAAAGAACTCAAACAACTCAACAGAAAAAAACAAATGACCTCATTAAAATGTGGGCAAATGACAGGAACAGACATTTCTCAAAAGGAGATATATAAATGGCCAATAAATATATGAAAAACAGTGTTCAACATCACGATTCATTAGGGAAATGCAAATTAAAGCCGCAATGAGATAACATCCTATTCCAGTCAGAATGGCTATAATTAAAAAGTCAAAACTATAACACTTTTATAAAAGAGGTAATGATTATGGTCAAATTCAGTGTTTTATTATCTCTAGTGTTATTAACATACAATCTCTGAAAATCTGTCTTTTGGCTGTATTGAAAATAATAAACTGGTTGACAGAGGAAATGATTATAGGCAGAGGAATAAAATAAAAAAAAAAAACTAGTGTCATATTATCTCCATAGCACATGTAGTAAGAAAACAATTTTGGCATAGATAACCATGTTAAATTAAAAATGTGGGCAATAAAATCAGAGAGCCAGGTCTCAAATACTGGCTCCAGCTTATACTATTAGTATATCTACAAACAACTTATTTAACTATGAATTCTTTAGTTCCTTTACTTATTTAATTCAGAAATACATAGAATTTTACTCATAAGATCTGCTGTCATTGTTGTAAGAATTATGAATCATTTAGAAAAGTATTTGAAACACAGTCAATAAAAATTAACCTGTTTTATCATCATCAAAAAAAAGCAATACTAGTAGGATTTGTGGTAATAACAATAATAGCAGCTAACATTTATTAAGTGATTATTATGTACCTAATTTTATACCATTTAATCCTTAACCCATGAGGTAGATACTCCTATTACCACATTTTACAGGCGAGAAAGCTGAAGCACAGAGATATTGAGTACTTGTCCAAATTCACAAAGCTAATAAGTAAAAAAAACAAGATTTGAGCAGAGGTAGTTAGACTGTATAGGGTACATTCTTTTATATGATGAACCAGTGAAGGCAGGAGTTTTGAGGCCTGTAGACTATGCACTGAACCTGAATATATACTAAAAAGGTAACCACTTTCTTTGTTTATGTGTAAGCCTGACTTTAGCACTGCATCAAATTTAGAGTGTATAGCTTGTTATAATACAAGTCTTACATACCTAATAAGAATAGGAAACTTTTACACATGAAATAAAAAAGCAAAACATCACAGAAAGTCAGGATCTGTAGTTAAACTACTATATCTAAAATTTTTCATTTAATAGTTGAAGTAGGAATTTTTAATGAATGATATTTAATCTATGTTGTTTGAATCCTGTTCATTGTAATGAATGTATACAATAAAAGAGTAATGGCTTTAAGTAAACATATCTTAGAGATAAAATTATTTAAAAATTAAAAGTCTATTAATAACAAGGGATAAATATTATAGTCTGAGTACTGGTAGAATAATTTGGCAGAAAAGAGTTCCTTGAATAAGGAGGCAATGATGAGTCAGTTTCTCAAAATACAACCATGGAAAATCCCTTACTTCAGTAGCAACTTAACTGAATCATTATTCTAGTTAATGGCAACTAATCTATTAAAAGAGGAAATAGTTTTGTATTTGCACATTTAAAAAATCAAAGCTCCTATTTTATTCATTTTATATTTTGTTCAAATAAGAATCACTGTGAATACCAGTGCCTAGGATGCTAGAATCACTACCACAGAAGGAGTGCACATGACCTAGAACCCGTATAACTCTGTGTACACCCACATGTATGCCTGTGAACCTGACCTACAGTGAGAGGGATCCTTTAGGTTATGATTTCCCCTAAAAAGAGAACAGGATGATCCCAGTAGCCTTCACTACTAAAGAACTCCATAGCCTTCATCACTGATGTGGATATCCAAAACATTGGCTGCTGATTACCAATGTGATCTTTGCTGATGGTACCTCAGTTGACAGAGCTGCTTGTCGACCATGATGCTGTGCCTTTACTAAAGCCAGAACTTCTTCCCCTCACACCCAGCCTTCACCCTCACACCCATATATAGACTTCACCCTCAAATCCACATATAGGTGAAGGTCTGTTCCCACCAAAACCAGTCTATAGTATCTGGAAGAGGTAGCTGGTTCATCAATGGTGCAGATATTAGGGCAAGGAAATAAAAAGCTTTAAAATCAAGGAAACTTTACCATACTAAAGTAACAGAGTAAGTTTTCAGTAACCAAGCCCAAAGAAATGAAGATCTATGAACTATTTGACAAAGAGTTCAAAGCAAAAATTATTAAAAAAAAATTTAATCTTTCTTTTTTTAGAGATAGGGTCACCCTATGTTGCCTGGGCTGGTCTTGAATACCTCATCTCAAGTGATCCTTTCACCTTGGCCTCAAAAAGTGCTGGGATTACAGGCATTACCATGCACAGCACAAAATAATTATTTTAAGTAATTCAGTGAGCTATGAGAGAAGAACACAGATCGACAACTCAACAAAACCAGAAAAACAGTACATGAACAAAATGAAAAGTTAAAAGAGACAAAAAATCAAAAAGAACTAAGCAGAAATTCTGTAGTTGAAGAATACAATCAATGAAATGAAAAACACAATAGCATCAACAGCTAACTTGAAAAAGCATACCAAAGAATTGGAGAATTCAGACAGGTCATTTGATAACATCAAAGAGAGTTGATATACCAAGAACCTTTTAAGCCCCCCACCCTTTCCTTGTAGCTTGAGCACAGCTATAGTTTGGAGCTCCTTCTAAGTGAGGGAGGTACACTTTGGACATAGGGCTCTGATGTCTGCTGCTGGCTATGGCATGGCCTACCTTGGTCCTGGGGCTTTTCCTGGCCTATGTGGTCCTAGAGGAGGTAGAAGGGCAGCTAGGAAGGGGTACCTGGAGTCTGGGAGATAATACTAGTCCCAAGTTTGATACTAATATGCTAGTTTCACTTCTAAGGCAAGAAAATGAAAGAGATATTTGTGTGATAAACATTCTCAAGAAATGAAATACATGGATTACTTTGTAACTGGGAGTGGAAGTAGAATTGCCACCAGATAATTATGTGCATTGGCCTACTATACCATGAAAAAACAAAAAATACCTAAGATGTAAAAGTGAGCCTCATGTTAAAATCAAATGAAAAACTGATTGAAAGACTTAATATGTTAACATTGTCATACTACTCAAATCAATCTATGAATTCATTGTGTTCCCTATCAAAATTCCAATGACATTTTTTGTTCATAAATGCAAAATCTAATCCTCAAATTCATGTGGAATGGCCAGGAGTCATGAAAAATAAAAATAATAAAATTAGAAGATTCTCCCTTCAGAGTTTCAAAACTTACTACAAAGCTTACCACAGTAGTCAAAATGATGTGGTATTGGCATAAGGATAAACATATAAATCAGTAGAATAGAATTTAGAGAAATAAACTAATGCATGTATAGTTAACTGAATTTTGTCAAGGGTACTATATTATTCAATGGGGGAAAGAATAGACTTTTGACAAAGGGCACTGGGACAACTGGGTATCAGCAAAAATATATATAAAAATTAAGAAAAATTATAAATGTTGAAATTCATCAAAATTAAAAAATTTTGTTCATGAAACAACATTATCAAGAAAGTGAAAAGACAACCTATGGAATGGGAGAAAGTATTTGTCAATAATCTATTTGGTAAGGGCCTAATATCTAGAAGACATAAAAAATTCCTACAACAAGAAAAAGCCACACAATCTAACATAGGCAAAAGACCTTGAGAGAAATTTTTCCAAAGATATACAAATGACAAACCAATATGAAAAGATGCACCACATCATTAGTCATTACAAAAATGAAAATCAAAAGCACAATGAGATACCATTTCACTTACACTAGAATGGCTGCAACAGAAAAAAAGAAGGAAAATAATAAGTGTCAACAAGGATGTGAAGATATTGGAACCCTCACGCACTGCTGTTAGGAATGTAGAATGGTTCAGCTACTGTGGAAAACAGTTTGCAGTTCTTTAGAAAAGTAAACACAGTGTTACTGTCTGACCCAGAAATTCTACCTCCTAGGTATATAACCAGAATAACTGAAAACAAGTACGCAAACAAATAGGTTTACACATGTTTATAGCAGCACTCTTCAAAATAGCCAAAAGGTGGAAATAACCCAACTACCTGTCCATCAAATGATCAATGGATAAACAAAATGTGGGGCAAAAATTATGGAATATTATGTAGTAATAACAAGGAATGAAATACTGATGCATGCTACAATATTAAAGAACCCTTAAAACATTAAGCTAAATAAAAGAATCGATACATAAAATATCACAGATTGTATGGTTCCAAGTATAAGAAATATACAGAACAGGTAAATCCCTAGGAAACAGAAAACAGATTAGTGGTTTCTAGGGGCTGGGGACAGAGGGAAACGAAGAATAACTGCTTAATGACATGGGGTTTCCTTTCAGGGTGATGGAACTGTTTCAGAGCTAGTAGAGGGGCTGGTTGAATAACACTACAGATTTACTAAATACCCTTGAATTGTTCACTTTTAAATGGCTAATTTTATATTTATATTAATAGAAAGATCAAGAGGAAGGACATTGACTGATGATTTATTCTGTTTGAAGTCTGGCATCCAATGGTGATTCACTTGATGCTTCTAAAAAAATCCTATGAGTTAGAGATATTGTAGACTCTGTGTCCCTATGGTTATCAGTTAATCCAGAGAATATCAAAACATTAACTGAAGACTTCATTCTTGGACTAGAAGATGACACTTAATCTCTGACTCTAGTAGAATCCAAATATGAATAAAGTAAACTGCTTTAGTTTATTTCAGATTTGCATTGACTTGGTTCTCTAAAAAATATAGCTCCTTCTCCCTACCTGGTTAGGTAGGTTGTTATTATCATAAGCCCTGACTACCTACTGGCACTTATACTGACTGATATCTGAAGATTATATTAAATGAGATTAATACACCAAAAATCTATTATGTTAAAACTAAAAATTTAATATGTTTTTATTACTGTAGATCCCCATAGGATTTCTTGGAGTTACCACTGCCCCTTTGCTTCAATTTGAGCTCTGCTCAGGTTTTTTGCTGATATGCAAATTTTATTTTGTAGAGCAGAATGGCCAAAATTAAAAATAAATCTTTCTCTCTCTTCATTTCTCTCTCTCTCTCTCTCTCACACTTGCTATCTCCATCAATTCTAAACTATTTTATCACGATCTTGATCACTTTTAATTTAGCTATGCCAGTGAAAAGCTCAACTTATACTTGACTTCAATATCTCATAAACATTCCAACATTAAACCCACACTGAAATGCAATGAAGACTCTGCTAAGGTAGTGTTCCCCTTAAATGAGGTAACCATTTGTGAGAAGTCAGCATTCAACAATATTGGAGGTCCCAGGGAGACCTACTCAAGACTGAGACCTCCTTTCTACTACAGCAGTAGACTCTTGATTTGAAAATTCCTTTGTTGGCTATGGAAGAATTAAAGTGGTCACCCTGAGGAACTTTTGATATGAACAAAATTATTTATTTGAGGGGTGCCTGAGAACAAAAAGGAAACAAAATTCCAAACACTACGGGGATGCAGTTTTTGATTGGTATGAAGAAATATCCCTAAGAAATTCAGGTTCCAAAAATACTTCCTTAAGAAATTCCTCGGTCAAGGGAAAATAAAACTGTTAAAAAAAAAAAAAAAAAAGGAAAGAAAGAAAGAAAAGAAAAAAAGAAGAAATCTCTTAAATCCTTCAAAACCCATCTGGAATCTAATTAAGAGGATTCCTAGGTTTCAGTGACTATTGGAGGCAATGGGGCAATGCATTCCCAACTTTTCTGAAACTGCCATGCCACTATATGACTAAACCAAGTCCTTAGAAACTGATCCTCTTTCCTGGGCACCAAACATTAACAGACTCTCCATGAGTCAAAATTAGTTCTTCAATAACTTCCTATTCTGGGTATACCCCTTCTACAACCTGAGGACACAGTATCCAACTCTGTTTTTTTTTTTTTTTGAGACAGAGCCTCCAGCTGTCCCCCTGGGTAGAGTGCCGTGGTATCACAGCTCACAGAAACCTCCAACTCCTGGGCCAAACAAGTCTCCTGCCTCCACCTCCCAAGTAGCTGGGACCACAGGTGCCCGCCACAACGCCCGGCTATTTTTTGGTTGCAGCCGTCATTGTTGTTTGGCAGGCCCGGGTTGGATTTGAATCCGCCATCTTAGGTGTATGTGGCTGGCGCCTTAGCCACTTGAGCCACAGGCGCAGAGCCCAGTATCCAACTCTGAAGGAAGCCATGTTCAGGATGATATCTTACAAAGACCAGGTCCTGGCTCAGCGCCTGTAGCTCAAGCGGTTAGGGCGCCAGCCACATACACCAGAGCTGGCGGGTTCCATCCAATCCAGACTGTGGCCTGCCAAACAACAATGACAACTACAACTGAAAAATAGATGGGCGTCATGGTGGGTGCCTGTAGTCCCAGCTACTTGGGAGGCTGAGGCAAGAGAATCACTTAAGCCTAGGAGTTGGAGGTTGCTGTGACCTGTGAGGCCACGGCACTCTACCCAGGGCAACAGCTTGAGGCTCTGTCTCAAAAAAAAAAAAAGACCAGGTCCTCAGGTCCTCACCAGATAGTGAACCTGATGGAGCATCCTCCAAAAATTTGCATAGCAGCATGAATGGATCAAGACAACTACAAAAACAGATTTTCTACTGTACATAATTAATATTGCTAGGAAAGCTTTACTATGTCTCATCTGTCACCAACACAATACTGGTCAAATTACAAAGGTGGGACAGGGCCAAAAACCTAAACCTCAGGGCCCCCAGGGAATATCTTTAAACTGGATGTAACAAAACTATTCTTTTTTTTTTTTGAGATGGAGCCTCAAGCTATCCCCCTGGGTAGAGTGCCATGGCATCACAGCTCATAGCAACCTCCAACTCCTGGGCTCAAGTCTCCTGCCTCTGCCTCCAAAGTAGCTGGGACCACAGGCGCCTGCCACAACGCCTGGCCATTTTTTGGTTGCAGCCATCATTGTTGTTTGGGGGGCCAGGCTGGGGATGCGAACCCTCCACCTTAGGTGTAGGTGGTTGGCGCCTTAGCCGATTGAGCCACAGGTGCCGAGTCAACAAAACTATTCTTTAAAGTGGGTTTAGACTAGAGTTATTTCTCGGCCATTGTTTACTCTTGGGATGAACTAAATCCTTTCCTTGACAGAGAACAATTCTAACAGTGACAAAAATTGCTTTATTTTATGTTTGCAACCTGGAGAATTCTGATGTCTCTCTCTGATGATTGAGACTTTTGTTTTATTTGGCCTAGTACTAAACGGTTTTGCAAATCTTTGCTACTTAGTAAGAAATTTCACTGTCCATATCATCCCCAATCATCGGTCAAGGTAGAACAAACATAATTCTAAAAATCAAATTAGTAAAACTCTCAGAGATTTTATGCTGCCCTGTTCTCAAACTCCTGGCTTCAAGTAACTCTCCTGCCTTGGCTCCCAAAGTGCTAAGATTACAGGTGTAAGCCACTACACCTGGCTTCATAAAATTAAGTACATTGACAAGAACTTTGTATCTGTTGAGATTGGGGATGAGATCTATTCTCTTGGCTTCTGGCTAAGAAATGGATCATAAACTCAGAGGATAATTCTTTACATATTTGTGTAGCATGGTGCAGATGTGTTCTAATACAATAGAATAGGAAAATAATACTTTGACAACTTCCCCCAGATACTCAATATACTATGAGATATCCCAATTGGAGGTGATGGTCTGGACTAATCACACTCCCAAATGCTAATGGCTTATCTTTCAGCTCAGAGTAAAGAATGACCACCAAGAAAAACCCTGGCATGTGAAACCATCTATAATTACACAGGTTATTATCTTCATTAGCTTAACATTATTATTCTATTGTCTTTGTCAATACACTTTGTCAATATTATTCTATAAAACATTTTTCCTTAAAGATAATGATTGCAACTAATCTTATTGTTCATTCCAGAAGCTTCTGGAAAGAGCCATCAACTCTGAAAAGAAAGTATCAAAAGATAGTTTACATACCAAGGTGCTCAGAACCCCTTGGCTTGCTATGTATCTGAAAGGATTATACCAGGATTCTTATCCAATTCTAGTCAAGCCCCACATTAAAAAAGATCTGCTTTAAACCAAACTTCAAAATCTCATAAATATCTTGACTTTGCCCTTGCATTTCTGAGACTTTGAGTCTGAGAGTAAGATGTTGTGAAAGTTGTACTCTTTTTTACTATAGTATCCTTTATTGTCAATTGTTATTTTGATAATATTTTAAGGACCTAAAGAAAAGTTACCCCTGGGCGGCGCCTGTGGCTCAAAAGGGTAGGGCGCCAGCCCCATATGCCAGAGGTGGTGGGTTCAAACCCAGCCCTGGCCAAAAATTGCAGGGGGAAAAAAAAAAAAAAAAAAAAGAAAAGTTACTTCTGAATTTGACAAAAGGGTAATTCAATTCTAGATAAGCTCCATTACATTCTAACATTTGTCCCTTCTCTAGGATCCACTGATCTTCTGTGCTGACATACATACACACATACTACATATATATATATATATATGTGTATATATATATATATGTATTTGTGTGTATAAATTTATATATTTAAATATATGTTTATATTTAAAAAGAAGTTGATTTTAGATTTTTTTCTGTTGGCTGCATTTTGGAAATGTATTCCTTGAGGGTAGTTTAATTAGTAAATAAGTAAAAAAATGAGTAAAGCAAATGGAATAGTAGGGGTATTCAAGAAGGATTAATCACCTTGAGTGGGGGGAACTCAGAGGAATCATATTTGAATTGAGTCTTGAAGGATAAGTAAGAGTTCTCCAGGAAAACAATGGAATGAATAGTTTATGCAAGGGGAAAAGGTTCAAAGGAGTAGAGGAAGGGTATAGCATTGAGAGAATGGAGAAGCGCTAATAGGTTCTATATGATTGTAGTATGGTAGTACACAGCAAAGGAAGACAAAAATAGTCTAAATAAGCAATGGGGTACTGAAGTTAAGAAGTTCAAAGGTAGAACAGCTCAAAAACTTAATATAATATATTGAAAGCTGAAGGTGATGAAAGGGTCCTGGGTATGGCTATGGGCAGGAGTATGAGTTTATCAAAGTGGTATTGAGAGGAAAGACCATAAACATAAAAGTCACAGAACTATGAGGCTATGATGTTGGATGGGTTATCAGGTTGTAAGGACCATCTACATGATTATTTTCTCCTAAGAAAACATGATCAGAAAAACTTGAGCCATTATGAATGATGATAGCTAACAAGCCAGTAAGAACACAACTGAAATGAAAGACAGTTCTAATATTGTGCACAAAGATCCATGATAGATGTGAAAGAAGGTTCAAAGGGAACTGTTCTCAATGAGAAATTATTTTTGTTCCTAATCACCATATCACTATCAGTGACTTATCATTTCAGGATTAACAATAAATGGGAACTACATCATAAAATATCATTTTCAAGTTCACTTATCTCTATTGTTTTATTTTAGTGAACATTCAATCATCTCTCCACTAACCCTTAGGTTTCTTGACTTTAGGTCCCTGGTAAGGTATTATAGGAATTTACATCTCTTACTACTGAAGAGCCCCCCTCAGATTCACATGTCTATTGAAGGTTATGGAAATTTGTAATATAACCCGTCTGTTTACATTTTTAAAAAAATATAATTCTAATATAATGGTCTTGGCCAAACAGTTGCAGTATGCTTGTCTGAGGGTTTTGAGCTAAGATAACAAATTTGTAACACAGAAATAAATGAAAAATTTTACACTAGAAAAAAAACATGGATTTTTACCTATTTGAAGTTCTTCAACTACTTTCTGATTGTTAAATAATACTGACATTTTACTGGAAATATAAATCATCCCATTTACTGAAACTCCTAGTGGGTATCCAGTAGACCTGTTTCAGTATGGTTTTCCTGTACTACTTCTCTTGATAAAGATCAGGAAGAGGATGGGATGATGTCATTAGGCTATCAAGTTACAGAGAATAATAATAAAATACTTAGCATTTATGCAGTACTTTTCTCTTAGGATCCCATAATTTTTAAGGCACAACTTTCAAAATGCTATCATTTCAAATATGCAGGTAAGAAAAAGCTTTTTATAGTTATTTTTTAGAAGATAGAAAAAGGAAAAGGAATACACAAAATTAAATGACTTCCAAGTTAAGGCTATTAGTGCTTAAACCAAAAAATAAAATTGAGGATTGTTTATCCTGGTTCAGGGCTCTATCTTTTAAAACAAACTGTATGAGAAGTTAAGACCTCTCAGGAATTTATAGTCACAAAAATATAGTACCCTCTCAGGAATCACATTTTTTAAAGTTAGCCTCCTTTAATGGATTTACATTATTATTTTTTCAGTTAGTCTGTTTTTAAATACTTCAGGCAATGGGGTAATTAAAGAGAGTCTTAGTCACAGAGAAGGCTCATTCCTGCTAGGACTGCATTGAAGTTTTGTTCTTAGCTTGAAAAATAATAGATTAAGGGAAATATTCTTTAATATATTGAAATGAATATTTTTAGAGAGTGAAAGCCCTAACATTCATATTCTTAGTGTAAACTTTACCCACTACTTTTCTTTATTTTTTCACCAAAATGTCACTTTTAGCTTCACATTCTGATGAACCATAAGCTCTACTTCAGTATCCCACCTAAAATGATAAAACACTTACTGGCTCTGAGAATGTTCTCCTTGCTGCTGCACCTGGACTGGACCTGCAGAGAGAGCATAAACTCAGTAATTTGGGGCTCATAACATGGAATACCACAGATGCAAATTTAATGGGCAAGCTCCTGAGGTCTAGGAGCAAAGGCTTTACATATCTCATGTTACAAAAAATGTTACATTTGTTTCATATAGTTTTTATTCATTCTTCCCTTATTTTAAAGAAAGAACTGACAACCAGAAAAAAATTGGGGTACCATGTTATAAATAGGGCAGAGATAAACCAAAGGCAATTTTTTATTTATTTGTATTTGAAATCAGAAAAAAATGCAAGTTGCTATATATTCATTTGTAAATATAGATGCTTAATATTAAGGCATTTAGGATATTTTTTGACTCTAATAATGAAATTCAGGTAAAACTTGTAATCAAGTATTCCATTTTAGTCTTTTTAAAGATATATATGTTAATGAGGGGAAAACAGAAATCCTCATATATAACATTTACACATGATTCTAATATCCTTTGTTGTTCATTGATTATATTATGTTATTAATAATAATAATTTATTATAGTTATATTAATTATGAAAGATGCTTCTGTTGAAAATCAAGGAAATTGAATTCATTCATTTACCAGTTCTTAGGTATCTATATAATTTATCAGTCAGAAATCCTTATGTTTTGATTCAAAAGTTTAGGTCAGAGTAAACATTTGTTAAATATTGTAAAACTGTTGCATTCAGGGGCCCTTCTGGATGGCATTTATGTGTTAATTTCCAAGGAAATTGTGTTTTAGCTCCACACCTCTTCTTCCCATATCCCAGCAGCTTGCCCCAAATGGATATATACACAACAAATTAAGTTCTATAGTTTAACACAATCTACTATTATAATGAAACAACTTATGAAAAGAATGTTGCAACTTAGGGTGGGTTATGGTTGTCCTTCCCTGAAATAAACAATTGTTAATGTTTAAAGAAAAACAACAATAAAAAAAGGTCACAAACAAACACACAAGAAAAAAAAGCACACACACACCAAAAATTAAAAAAAAAAAAAAAAAAAAAAGAGAAACAATTCCAAATGTTATAGTTATTCTCCTTTGGCCCAGACTGTTTAGCTAGTTCTCAAGGCACTAGAATCTAGAATGAAGAAGCTAATCTAGAAGAACATATTCTTATATTCTTTTACTCAAGAGTCTTATTGAAGAACAAATCTGGACCAAATGGGAAAGAAATTAATGACTAAAGAAAACAATATAGGGAAGAAGTCACGAGAATAATGAAAAGAAAAAGACGCGAGAGAGGTTCAAGGGAGTAAATCTAGACAATAGAAAAGAAAGTATGGGCTTATAGAAGGGGACGATATGTAAATGCAGAATGATCTGCTATTTTTTATTGAAAATTCATACCAAGAGGGTAAGAATGACTAATGAACTTGCTGCAAAATAAATAAGCAAGTTGGCATACTATGGAATGAAAATAAGTAAGTACACCACTATAGCCTTACAGAAGAAAAGAAACACAGACTAATAGACAAATTAATAGACAAGCTTAATAAAGAGAGAAACTACTTTGTAAAAAGTGATTCAAGGAACACAAGAGAAAGCTAAAAGAGTGAGAGAAAACTCTGGGAGAGAAAGAAAAGAAAGGGGGAAATGTTAAAAGACAAAAAACAGTTTATAGAAGTCAAATGGAAGTTAAGAAAGTCTTCAACAAGATGTAAAAACAGAAGGAGCCCAAACCCATAGCGCAAAACAATGTTTGCGAATGGAAAGTAGCTCCTCTGATCAGTAATAGTTACTCTTAAGTCGTAGCCTCTATTCCTCCAGAGTTCATCTTTAAGCCCTTCCAATCTAGAGTGGAGCTAGTGTATGGATAGAAACAAGAGATTTACAATGAACAGAGCAGTTCAGATGAGTAGTACAGAGCAGTTCAAATTGTCTCATAAAATGTTCCATAAGATTTATATAATATCTATTATATACATCATATAATGTATATAATGGAAATGCTGGTGAAGGACTAGCAGGCCCCAGAAAAACCCCCAAAACAAAAATACAAGCCTAAACCAAACCAACAAAATACCCACTCCCCTTCCCTAGGTGGCTTAAAAATTAACAACAACAAAAAATCATTCATAACATGAATTGAATAATAAAAAAAAAACAAACCCAGTGCTGCTTTGCAGCACCTCAGTTTAGAACTAGATATTTCAAAAAGCTTAGGAGGAGAAATTTGGATGATGAAAACAAGTCAATTCCCTGAACTTAAACACTTATCACGGGTAACAAATTGCTTACAGTTATATAATCGATGTTTTTTCATTTCCATTACATTGGCTATTTGAGCCAGATCTGGGGAAAATCACTTCTAAAACCGATGATTATAAGCATTTCTTTTTTAATTTAATGATATTGAACATATGTATAAAAAACCACTGAGGAAAATAAATTTTAAAAAACTTTACTATTTATGCATGTGGTAAATGACCCTCTTTCTTGCACTATGAACTGGTCATCTTCATACTTTTACTTAATTTAATAAAATCTTAATATAAAGTTGTAATGACAAACAACTATATTCTCATACATATGGACCATAAAGATGGTAACACAACTCTGTCTCAACTTTCATGGTTTGTTGTTTTTCCCCTTATTTTACACTGGCTTTACTCACTGAGAAAAAAAGGAAAATATGGAAAATAAAAATAGAACTGAGATTTTGAGGTTTGGTACAGTGGCTCACACCAGTAATCCTACTACTTTGGGAGCAGAGGCAAGGAGGACTGCATGAGGGCAGGAGTTTAGGACCAGCCTAAGCAAGAGTGAGACCCTGTTTCTATACAAAATAGAAAAATTAGCTGGTGAGTAAAGTTTAAATTAAAAAAAAAAAAGAAGAAAAATTAGCTGGGTGTGGTGGCACATGCCTATAGTTCCAGCTACTTGGGAGGCTAAGGCAGGAGGATATCTTGAGCTCAGCCAGGAGTCTGAGGTTGCAACAAGGTATGATGATGCCACTGCACTCTAGCCAGGGTAAGAGAGCAAGACCTGTCTCAAAACAAATAAAGAAACCAAAAACTGAGATTTTAGGCTAATATAAATTTGTCAAGAATTAAAAATGAAGGGCATAGTATCAAATTACCTACCATTCCATCATGTTATTTTACTACAATTAATATTTGATTTTATGGTATTGACAACTGGAATAAAAACTGAAAAAACATGTAGAAACAGTATATTATATTAAAGTCAATGGAAGAAATAAAAAACACAAGGGATTTATTGAAAACACAGGGATTCATTTACTAATCAAGATTGCTTTGTGACATCAAATAATTCATTCCCACATGTGTTTACAGGTGTAGTATAATTTTTGCTGAAGATCACATTGTTCATTGAGAAATCTTAAGATAAAAAACAAAACGGAAGGAGAGCACATAATAAATGGTAAGGAACAAAAGTGGAAATGCCTTAAAAAAAGCTGAGAAAATTTTAACAAACACAATCTTTAGATATGGTTAGAGAAATCACTTACCTTATGCTTAGTCATAACAAGAATAGCACAGTGTTTAAAGTCAGCTCTTCATTATGGGAGGTACAATTGAAAGCCATAGGTTATAATAACATGAATTGCTACACAGAAATGAAGACTTTTTCAGCCCAACATGAAAAGCTAACTCTTATGGGAGAACATTTCAACTTACTTTAATGTAACATGAAGAACATTTGAGGGTGTAAACATTGAAACACACCAAAACACAGGACTCTCACACCAAAAAGAGAGAGCTGGCCCAATCTCTCAGGACACAGAAGATTCATTCTGTGACCATAATTTGTGACATAGAAGGGAAGGGACATCACTCTAACAGTGAGTGAAAGACACATGCACAATGGATAAGTATCCATTTATCTCCCACCCCTCACCCCCCTCACACACACACAGGCCCACTAAGATACAGGGACAGAATGTAGTGCCAAGCTGTTATGAAGAAAGCAGGACACACAGAAGCACAGCAGTGGTCATGTGATTTGAGAGGTGTTCTTCCCTTAAACCATCCCATCACCATGCTTAGTTTAAAGAAGCCAGGAAAATATCCCCTTTCAATGCTGCAATAGCTACGAGCCCCCAGCTTGAAGCTAGTGTGTGGAATTTTGATCACCGTTCCCTGCGATGTCAGGGGCTCTCCAGTGGAAGCCAGATGTATAACACCAGTTAGTGGGGTACAAATGTGTGAATAACAAACATCCTTTCCCTTCTGCATTTCACAGAAGTGAGAGAGGAGAGAAATAAATAAAACCCATGTTAAGGATAGGCTCATGATAATATTAAGAATGTATAAATGTTAAAACGGAATTACATTCGACTATAGATTAACACAAATCAGACTTCACAAAAACTCCCTGTATTTTGCTGCTCACCAAGCTAATTTGTATTCTTTTTCTTGTAAATACTATACAGTGTGGCTCATATTGAAAAATTAGGAGCAACTGGTCACATGGGGTCAAAGTCAAGAATAAAAAAAGTCATCTTCTTTGATGGACATTAAAAAAACTATGTTTAGTTTGACTTTACTAGACATTAATCACATTTTAAGTTAGAAATCAAGGTTCTGTATATTTGCTTACTTATGAAATCCTATGATTAAGAAAGATATAATTTAAATTTTAATATTTTTACATTGTTAAAAGCAAAAATAAGACTATTTAAAAACTAAGTTTCCTATGTGTTTTTCTCTACTATTAATAAAACTTACTTAACATGGGCTGTTCCTATCAATTATGAGATGGTAAGAACTCACAAAAAATTTCAACTTTGTTTTCCTGTCATTGATGACAATAGTTAAATTCATCTATTTTATTCTTTTTGTATAACTTTTAATTTATGAGTGGCACCCCAATTTAGTTAGCAGATTTGTAACTGTTCAAAGATCATGTACTTGTGTTACCATTTTTCTTTCTCTCATTTTATTCTTAGCAGGCCAGAACAGCTTGACCTTCCTTTAGCATGGACTTAGTATTTAGGCTTTGGACCCTCCCCAAATCTCAATTTTCTCCTGGAAAAATAAAGACTGTTGTGGGGCTCCAAGGAGATAATACACATATCATTGATTTTAAACAACATCAACCAATGATTAAACCAGTATAAATGGAAATGAATGTTAATAGTTATGATCAGTGGAGCCATGAAAGTTGTAAAATAACTCTGTGATGATATACCCTCCTGGCAACTTTCAAATCAGTTCAAAATAGAGGAAAGTGCTTGTTTTTGACTCAAAGAGATGGGAAAAAAATTCATCCACATACAGCTATATGTTTTCCAACTGGGATTGGACAGAACATTTTAGAAAAGTTGTAGCTATATGGCCATATACACTGGTAGGAATGCAAGCCTGAATAAGCTTCTTTCTGAAAAATGCCTTATGTTCTTTAACTTTTAGACCTGGGACAAGCTATTTCCTTTCTCTGGAATACCTATTGTTTATTTTCTGATCCAGATACTGCTTGTTCTTTATGATCCAGCTTAGATTCCACCAGCTGGGAAAAAAAATTCCTAAGTGCCACAATCAAAAATAATTTCTTCTTTCTTTAAACTCTTTTAACAGTGTTAACTGAGGTATAATTTATCTATCATAAAATTCACTCAATTTAAATTTATTTTTAATACATATAATAAACTTATACGACTAAGCAATCATCACAATTCCCTAAATTCTAAGGTATCTTATTTGAACTTCTATTATAGAACTTCTCATAGTTATTCATATTCTAATTACTGAAGGGGTCCTCAAATAAGACTATAGGTTCTTGGAGGAATGAATCACAATTTTAATTCTTTTAAAAAAATTTCCCACTACGTCAAATACAATACTTTGTGCACAGTAAACATTTGCTAAATTTGAATGTTTATTTTATGATAATTTTTTTTAAATTTCAGCATCCAGAATTTATTTTTAATAGTGTAAGTATGATCACAGCCATTCCTGAACTACATAAAGCTGTTTTATCAGCTTACAAAGGATTTTTACTTATTTGGGCCTGACAGTATTGAGAGATACAGTATGAAAAGTATGGATTATAGCTAAGAGATATTTGGGTAACTTGAAGAATGATCTCAAGAATTTCGAAAACACATTACTATTACATTAATATCACTTAAAGTTAATCAAATAGTGACATCTAGAGTCCAGTGAAGTATATTATATTAAAGGTTTTAGGTCAGGTTAAGAAGATTTCTTACTTTCTAAGAGAATAGGACCTTCTAAATCTCATATGGTCAGGACACTAGAATGATAGAGATGATAGAGATTTTTGACGCACGATGGCCCATTTTGGCATTAATTTTCTATCTTATTAAACTTATTTAAGAATAATCTGTCCCTGAAAGAATGAACTTCTCTGAGTGCCATCTACTCATAAAATAATGTTTAAGAGGATAGAGAAAAAGAGCCCCAATAGCATTTACCCAAGTTACTTGCCTCTTTAGCCTACCCAGAAACAGTAGTAAAGAAAAGGTTTGATTTAAATAACATTAAGGCAACAAGTCTATAATTGCAATCTTAGTCTCATAAGTTCTATTTCTTTCTCTTTTCCCTTCTTACACAAAAATGGAGAATTGATCTAGAAAAGCTTTCTTCCATGGTTCCACTCATTCATTACTTAATTGTAATAATTAAAATTAAAGTATTTGGCTCACCTGAGCCTAGGGATAACTCATTGGTGTTTAATTAGATTTATGAAATGACATATATTCAACAGAAGAACTCAAAAAGTTTCAGCACTTTGATAAAAGGAATGTCCTTTGGAGTCCAGTAATATGTTTCCATTACTGTTTTTTTCTCTTCCTAGCTATGTGCCCTTGGTTGTGACATTTAACATTTGGAGCTTTAATTTCCTTATCCATAAAATGGGGAAAATTAAGTAGGATAATGTATGTATGTAAAGAGAAAACAATTGTACATAAAGGAGCGATACAATTCTCAGTTGTCATTGTCCTTATGCAGGTTGTAAATCACTTATATTTTATATAGGTATAATCTTAGCCACATTGAGACTAAAGAATTTTGCTCTCATCATGCCATGAATCAGTAACAAATAACAGATTACTGCGGACTTCTAGACTAAAGCTTCAGAAAAAGGCTGAGTAATATATATAGGCTGGGATTAGCTATGCTAGGGTTAAGCTAATGCTGAGTTGTACAATTTTAGTCAAATTATCTCTTCTCTAAGGGTATTGTTTTCCTTGTCTGCAAAATGCGGATGTTTCCAGGGATTTTAACTGATGGGCCTCTCCCCTTTAGATACCTATGCATAAAAGTCAGGGGTCCAACATTTACTGGGATTGAGAAATAAAATTACAATCTTTATATTCAGTAACCTAATTAACATTTATTATTTTCTTTCATTATAAACATAGGCAACAAACCATAATATTAACAGAATAACTCTTACTTTAAGTAGTTATGAATATCTTAAAATATTATGTTTATCGTTATTTCAAATTACAAGAGTTATCAGACATGCTCCTAGAACTTTAATGTATTTAAAAAGAGGCATGTATATATAACAATTTGATTTTTTAAAAAATTTGATCATAATTTCAATTTAATTGGTTTTCCTTATAGTACTATGTTTTTTTTTAAAATTTGTATAAAAATACTTTTCCGAGAAAAAAAAAAGTCTATAGGCTTTGAGTGTGTACCAAATGGGTCCATGGAAGAAAAAAGGTTAATAACCTTTGGATCAAATAATTTTCAAGCTTGCTTTTATTTGTAGGATTTTGTGGCTCTAAGAAAGCATTCCTACCTCTATTTGCTGTCCTCCATCAAGTCATATATAAAAGGAATGCTCCATTTTTGAGAGAAAATTATTTAAAATTAGTAAGTGAATTAACCAAGTGCCCATTTTAATAGACCAAAACAAAAAGGAAAAAAGAAACATGGTTACTTTAAACAGTTATAAAAACCTCAGGGTTAAAAAAATTTGGCCTCACTATCTTTTTTCCCATTGATTTAGATGATTGATTAGACAGAATAACCATTTTAACAGTCATCGTATCACATTAAACCCCCTAATTAAAGGTGAACTTCCATACATACTCACAAAACACACACAACACACACGTGTATGTATCCATAATTAATTATTCCTTGAATTCTTAGTCATTTGAGTCATTGGTCACAGATGGAGAGTAACAATGGTATTATCTGTGTATAAACATAAGCCTTTGTAGTCACTTAGACAATATTTATAAGCAAAACAACTATATACATCTTTTCTGGGGGAGCATTCTTATGTTTTTCCAGTGTTACATAAATTTTTATTGTCCAAAATTACACTGAACTTTCCTAAGTGCTAGGTTAATGTGAAGAATTCTTTTTGAGTGTTGACCTCTACTAAAAGCTGTAACTGTGTCAGGTTAAGCTGGTGAAATGGATTATAATTACCATTGAAAATCAAAGCTTGCCTATGCTCCTTTATAGGAAACTTGGTGAGTTCTCTATTTGTTCTTAAAGAAAATACTATAATATGTAGAACAGACCTAAGAATAGAATTGGTTATCACCATGACCCAAGGAAATATGGATTTGATCATCAATGCTGAATATTTTAAATATATTTTCTCATATAAAGCTTTAATTCTAAGTTGAGTCACTATCATTGATTTCTACAAACTCTGTAAACAACAGGCTCGTCCCGTGGTACCAATAATATTTTTGATTTGGTGTTTGCTCTGAGAACTTTCATGTTCATAAGTATGAAGAAAAGTGAACTATCGCATTATGTAATGTATAATAAACAAAATTTTTTAACTCATAGAAATTTCAGATTACTCATAACACCATTTCTGAATCTTCAGAAGAATGATTATTTTACAGGGTAAATAATCTTCATTCTAGAGGTTAGAAGGCAGAAATTATTACTGGCTTTAGGTTACACAGTAAAGTAGTAAATAAAACTTAGCCCTCTTGACTTCCAAATTTAATTATCTGTACACTAGTAGTTCACCTATCTTTCTAAACTACCAATGGCATTCCTAATCAGACCTTGACTTTTCATTTTCTCTTTGTTCATGACTATTTCTCTTAGCAATTAGAATCACCAAGAAGTGAAGTAATAAAAAGCAGTCTGAGAAGTATCATTCTGGCTCAGATTGCCTGGATTTGAATATTATTAGCTGTGTAACACTGTATAAATTATAATCTCTCTAGGTTTTTACTTATATATAAAAGGAAGATAATAACAATTTCTATCTCATAAGATAGCTGTAGAGAAAATGGGATAATATATATGATTGTTTAGAAGACTATCTGGTCCAGAGTTAACAGTATATGAATATTAGCTACTGTGTTTGTTGTTATTACTATCAACCTTCTGTTTGAATAATATTCTGGATTTATTTATTCTTTTTTTATTAAATCATAACTGTACATTAGTGCAATCATGGGGTACAATGTGCAATATTCTGGATTTATAATGATAAATGTTGACAACTTTTTTCTGACAGCTCTTACAAGAACAAGTAAGATTAATCTAGGCAGGCATTTGAATAGAAAGTTTAAAAAAAATACTAATTAAGTTTAAGAAATGGAGCTTATGGGCTACAGTCAATAATACAAACAAATTATTGAATATTTATAATGTTATGTATTTTTTGGCACTTCTAGAAAACAGTCACTTTTGTTTTCAGTAAGCATGAGTTTTGAAATACTGAGTGTGTAACTAGATTTAACATTCTTCCTGGTTTTCATTCTTAAATGTCACATCACATCACTTATTCATTCATGCAAAATAACTGATGCTTCTACTCCTGTAAGTGTGGCTATGTTATTTTCTTTTCTAAATAAAAGTCTGCTATGTCTCAGTATTGGCTTTATTTCTCTGAATGCTTAACTAGCATTCTTAAAGCCCTTGGATGATGTACACAGATATGTCTAGATTATATTCTTAAAGAAGCAATGACTTAGAAAACATATAAGAATGAGATATAAGAGCTAAGCTTTCTGATACCCTATATCATAGCCATCTGTTGTGTATATTATAATGCTAATCACACCTCTCAAGTTCTAATCAAGTGAATAATTAACAAATATAGTTTAATACTATTAGATTCTTTTTTACATCACATATGTCTTTTCCATTTTCTCTCAATGCTCACGTTTTTGGTATCTGAGCTAAATCTAATGGAAAGGCAGAAAATCCACTGCCATTAAAACTAAACTTCTTTTTTTTTTGAGATTGTCTCACTCTGTGCTCTGGGCTAAAGTGCTGTGATAGCATAGCTCACAGCAAGCTCAAACTCTTGGGCTTGAGCAATCCTCTTGCCTGAGCTTCCTGCATAGCTAGGACTACAAGAACCCACCATACTTTTTTTTCTATTTTTAGTAGAGATGTGGGTTTTGCTCTTGCTCAGGCTGTTCTTCAACTCCTGAGCTCAGGCTATCTACCCACCTTGGCCTCCCAGAGTGCTAGGATTATAGGTGTGCACGCCACCGTGCCCAGCCAAAACTGAACTTCTGGCTTACAGAGATGGGATAGATAAAAACACACAAGGACCATCAGGGATGTGGAAATTAATTTGCAGTCAGATCAACAGATCAATAACAGGGCAAAAATCAATGGAATCATCAACTGGAACAATTTGCATTTCCATGAACTAGAATCATTTGCATCACTATTCATATACCACAACTTAGTGTAAATGAATGCAGAAGAAACAACCTAGAGGGTGTGCTAAATAGGATAGCCAGTAATTTTTTTTGTCTATTTCAAATTCTTTAACAATTTAACCTGAAAACTTTATGGCCTGGGAGCACCTATTATTAGAATTTATGTCTGTTAACTGAATTATAGTTTGAGACTTTGTCTCATAGCATACATCTTTGGTTTCTAAGATTATATGCAATACCTACTGTATCACTTCAAACAAATGGCACTTTTGTTTTTGCTGTAATATCACAAGAGTAGTTTACCATATTCAAGAAAGGAAATAAATTTATAAAAATATGCATTATTTCTTTTAAAAGCCCGATGTAAAATGTAATTTCAAAGGCTTAATACATAACACCTTTCTTTGTAGTTTTCTTTTTCACCTATGTCTAATCAAAATCTTGTTTGAATATTAACCTTATCTTGTTAAAATTCAATCATGAAAAAGTCCTAAGAGGAAGAGAACAATTTATTAAATTTGTAAAATTCAAAGTAATATCTGAGAAAAATATATGGACCTTATGATTTAAACATTACATTCAGATGAAGTTTCATTTTAGACATCTTTTTACAAAAAAAATCTAAATAATCACAAAGAAAGAAAAGTCTGAAGGAGAAGGGACATTTTCTCCTGGAACACTGTTGAATGTAGTTTATATATAATTTGAGTTGTTGCAGCTGATTTTAATTACCTTGAAAGATTTGCATTTACTGCATCCACATTACTGCGATAAGCAACATAGGTCAGATTATTTTAGATGTATGTAAACTTTTCTCAACATAAATCCTATATACCTGTAGCTCCAAAAACATACACTAATCTGGTCTGCTAAATCTAGACACTAGTACATGTAATGAATCCTTTAAGCAGAAAAAACAGAAAGTTATGCTAGCTAAATGACTTTGCCTAAATTACTTAACTTTTGCAGCATTAGTTTCCATATGTGTAAAAATCAGGACAAAAATACCATTCATTAGTTGAACAAATACTTCTTGATCTAGGTTCAGTTGGCTAAAGATGTCAGGCTCTGATGTGGGTGATGGGAGGAAAACATGAACAAGATGGACAAGGACCTTGCTACCTCAGAATTTACATTCGAATAGGGATAAACAATATTTATCACTTATCCAAAACTATGTGCTTGTTAGTTTAAATACATAAATAAGATAGTTTCAGATAAGTGATGAAAAGAAAACACAGTAATAGAATAAAAAGTAACTAATGAGGCTCAGTGCCTGTGGCTCAAGCAGCTAAGACTCCAGTCACATACTTCTGAGCTGGCAGGTTCTAATCCAGCCTGGGCCTGCCAAACAACAATGATGGCTGCAACCAAAAAATACCCGGGCATTGTGACAGGCGCCTGTAGTCCTAGCTACTTGGGAGGCGGAGGCAGGAGAATCACTTGAGCCCAGAAGTTGGAGGTTGCTGTGATGTCACCCAGGGTGACAGCTTGAGGCTCTGTCTCAAAAAAAAAAAAAAAAGTAACTAATGATAGAGTATAACTATTTTAGATAGAGTAAATAAGGAAGTCTTCTCCCGAATAAATGTCATTTTAGTTAAGGCCTCAGTAGATGAACATCAAGGGGACAAACTTACCAGACTGAGGAAAAAGCTAGTAAAGTACAATGGCTCAAATGCTTTGGTGAGTTCCCACCTTATAGAATTATTGTGAGAGTTAAAATATGCAGGTAGAGCATTTGGTACGATACCTGGCATTTAATAGAGGATAAATATGTGTTATTCTGATGATAATAATGTGGGTAAGAATGGTAAGTGTTATAATGACTATGGTACCCACTACCAAAATCTGGGTCCTAGAACTCTCCTCCATCTCTGCTAGCCTGGAACTATTTGCAACTTCTTCCAAATCAAAGAATACTGTTCTAATTGGTCAGAGGACGAATGGATGTTAATAGAAAGAGGCACAGATGTTCAGACTTAAGGTTCCAGAAAAGCAGGACAAAAAGAATATCTTTTCGAAAAATTCTGGTATTTCATAAAAATCAGTAAGGGCATCTCTGATTAGAGAATACAATTTTTTATTCTTTACTTAAGTTTTATTATAAATGAATTTCTATGTAAAGCTCTGATACCATATCATTACTGATCCCATATCCTAAATATATTAAACTTCATTTGGGACAATGTTATTAATTATACCAGGATGTACTTTGGTTCAGTGATAGTAGCTTCTGTTTCATCTGCATTCCTGTTTTGTTCCTTTATGTTTCCTATATATCCCTAGATCTATGACACAGTAGCTTGGTTGAGATTAGCTAGAGTAGGTTTGAGATATCTTGATTCATTCTGGCTAATTTATTTTATTGCTATCTCAGCACAACAAACAGGAAAATGATCAAATATATGTATAATTTGTGTATTTCTATATGTGTCTGTGTATTTTATTTTCACTAGCACATACTGAAAATCATTCAAGTTATACTATTAGCCAGTAGATTATTTTTATTATTATTTTTGGTTACAATTGTCATTGTTACTTTTGTTGGTCCGGCCAGGCTTGAACCCGCCAGCTTCCATGTATGTGTCTGATGCCCTACTCACTGAGCTATGGGCACCGAGCCACAGTAAGTTATTTTTAAAACTGGAAACAAGCAGAAACATACTAGAAAGCCATAGGAGCAAAAGAGATCCTGAGAAATATTAGCACCATTCAGATCAGGGGAAAAATATGCCAATACGTGGAAAGAACACATTTCCTAATTTTTTATTATATAATATACTAGGCATGCCAAAAAAATGTGAACACAGTGACCAACACTGTGTTCAATTTAATTCAACTTTGAAAAGTAATACATAGATAACATCTCTTAAATAGATAACATTTTTTGGCACCTTCTGTATTGTTCTTATATAATGAGAATTATGTGCAAAGGTAATTTGAGCTTGGTCATTATTGTGTAATTTCAACAAATTATAATAAAACATTAATATTTGTTAAATATAGATGGTTAGCATATGGGTGTATATTATACTATCTGTTTAGTATTTATAGTATTTGAAATATTTTGTTAAATAATGGGAAACTGTAAAAGAAAAAAAAGAATTCACCAAAGGACAGGTGAAGCTGCCAAAACTCAAATTTAGAATGTGAAATCATCTAAACACCTTTTTGTACTCTTTATTTAAGAACAAACAAGAACAGGCATGGTGCCTCACACCTAGCACTTTTGGAGGTTGGGGTGGAAAGCTAGCTGGGGTGGAGGCCAGAAATTCCAAATCAACCTGAACAAATGCGAGACTCCGTCTCTACAAAATATAGAAAAACTACACAGGCATGGTGACATCTGCCTATAGTCTCGGCTACTTCGGAGGCCGAGGCAGGAGGATTACTTGAGCCCAGGGGTTTGAGGTTGCAGTGAATTATGATGATTCTCCTGCATCCTAGACCACATGACAGAGCGAGACACTATCTCAAAAAACAAAACAAAAAAGAACTTAAACACAATGCCAGTATTTTCAATCCATGTTTTTCATTATTTTATTCTTTCACTACATATTTACTGGACCGAGAATGCTGTTAAATTCTACCACCATCCTAGACAGTTTCACCATTTATCAGTATGCCCCTCTCCCCTTCTTAGGGTTGCTTCAGGTAGCTTTGCTGTGCCTTCAGTTGTCACATCAGGAATACAATCAGCTCAAACTCTGCAGAAACTCATCCATCAGAGTCTTCTAACTTTCATAGCTCTTACACACCAGCTGTTCTTAAAGTTTTTCCACTGAGGCCTGTGGCTTAATTAAGCCTGTAATCCTAGCACTTTGGGAGGCCAAATGGGAAGATCACTTGAGGCTAGGAGTTCAAGACCAGCCTGAGCAATACTGTAAGATCCCATTTCTTCAAAAAATAAAAATAAAAAAAATTAGCCAGGCATTGTGATGTACCTGTACTCCCAGCTACTCAGGAGGCTGAGGCTGGAGGACTGCTTGCGCTGAGGAGTTTGAGGCTGCTGTAAGCTCTGATGACACTAACTACACACTGGCTTTGACAGAATGAGACACTGTTTCCAAAAAAAAAAAATTCCACATAGAGAATTCTTCAATGATAATTCTTCCTTCTACATATGCTCATTTATTCTCTACTCTACATTCTTTTTTTTGAGACAGAGCCTCAAGCTATCCCCCTGGGTAGAGTGCCATGGCATCACAGCTCATAGCAACCTCCAACTCCTGGGCTCAAGCGAGTCTCCTGTCTCAGCCTCCTAAGTAGCTGGGACTACAGGCGCCCACCACAATGCCCCACCATTTTTTGGTTGTAGCCATCA
>CAUYQV010128822.1:0-50871 GCA_963574575.1 Galagoides demidoff | reverse complement strand
AAACCAGCCTTGCATTCCTGGGATGAAACCTACTTGATCATGATGTATGACTTTTTTGATGATAAGCTGTAATCTATTGGCTAGGATTTTGTTGAGAATTTTTGCATCTATATTCATTAGTGAAATTGGTCTGAAGTTCTTTTCAGTTGGGTATTTTCCCGATTTTGGTATCAGGGTGATGTTTGCTTCATAGAATGTGTTGGGGAAGATTCCTTTGTCCTCAATTTTTTGGAATAATTTCTGCAGTATGGGAATAAGCTCTACTTAGAAGGTTTGATAGAATTCTGGTATGAAACCAGTCAGAACAGGTAATTTTTTTGCTGGGATTTTTTTTATTGTTTCTTCGATCTCAGTGCTTAAAATTGATCTGTTCAGGAGATTTATTTCTTTGTGCCTAAGTCTAGGAAGAGGGTGTGATTCCATATATTGATTCATTTCCTTCACATTGTCAAATTTCTGGGCATAGTGTTTCTTTTAGTATTCAGATATAATCTCTTGTTTGTCTGTAGCATCTGTTGCTATTTCCCCTTTATCATTTCTGATTGAGCATACTAGAGATTTTACTTTTCTATTTCTAGTTAGTCTGGCCAAAGGTTTATCTATTTTATTTTATTTTTTTAAAAAAACTTGTTTCATTAATTTTTTGAAAGATTCTTTGGTTTTCAATTTCATTAATCTCTGATATAATTTTAGATATTTCTTTTCTTCTACTGGGTTTAGGCTTAGATTGTTCTTCTTTTTCCTATTCCATAATGTAGACTGTGAGTTTGTTGATGTGCTCTTGTTCTATTTTGGATGTAGGCATCTAAAACTTTATATTTTCCTCTCAGGACTGTTTATACTGTATCCTAATGGTTTTGGTAGCTTGTGTCATCATTGTGGTTATGCTCAAGGAAGTAAATGATTTCCTCTTTTATCTCTTCCTCCACCCAACTGTCATTCAGCATAAGGTTGTTTAATTTCCATGCTTTTATGTGGGATTGAACTAAAAACTCTTAATACTTCCATTTTATTTAAATCATATGTTCTTACTATTTACAAATATTAACTCTTATCTTGACATTGTTGCTGCACTTTGAACTCTGTGCCACAGTATTAACCCTAGCATTAATTCTCAAAAAACTGATTTCCTGTTTTTTTTTTTTTCCTGGAAGATTCCATTTTCAGCATATGTTCTTGCAACTTCTGTATTGACTTTCTGAATGTCCTATTGTAACTAGGACAAAATTAGCAGTGAAGATAAAAAGTGAAAACACAAATATTGAGCTAAGAAAAAAAGTATATTTTACAAACAATAACATGATTCCAAATTAATATATAATATGTAAGAGCTCACACTTTTCTTTTTGGAACTAGTTAGCCCTAAATTATTAGAAGAAATTATAGTTTTTTTAACTTTTAGTCTTATAAATAAGAAATATACATTTATAGTTAAAAGATCAGAATATTTTTAGAATAAAGTTTTAAAAATTGCCCATGATCACCTCATTGAGTCATTACCACTGTTATTATTTTAACATAAAGTGTTACCAGTATATAAACATATTTATTACAATATAAATATATCTATTACAAAAGTACATGCATACATGATATTGTTTTGAAACATGTGTTCTCACATATAAAATAAAACCTTTTTAAGTAAAAAATATATACCTACATTTCTAAACCCTGCACTATATAGATGCACCAGAAACCAGGGTTTTCATGTATGGTACAAATATTACTGATGATACATAAAATTATGTCTAGATGTTATACAAACATCAGTATCTTCTTTAGTTATGCATTTATTCACATATTTATATTAAAACAATATAACTAATATAAATCTATGTTTTTATTCCAGTATAATGGGTGAGGCTATTGCTAAAGTTAAAAGTCATTTTATTTGTTTCCAGTTGTTCAATAATATAAATAACAATGTGATAACTACAATAGTACATGCATCGTTATACACTTTCTAAGGTTCCAGATGTATAATTACTGAATGCAGAGGTATACACAATTTTAATTGTTCTCTACAGGATTCTAGCAAGTAGTTATTATATCTCATCTGGCAATACAAGAGTGTTCCTATTTCTCTTATATAAACTAATCAACACTGGGTATTAATATTACCATATGACAATATGAGAGGTAAAAGTGGTATCACATTTTACCTCTTTGTTTAAAAGTGAGAATAAACATTTTAAAATTTATATTTAACAGTTTTTTAAAATTTCTTTTATGAGCCATTAATGTTTTTGTCCACGTTTTTGGACTTTGTAAGTATAACTTCATATTAAAATTATTAAGTTTTTATTAAATGTAATGTGACCTTTCCCAGACAGTTGGTTGAGCATTTCTGTATATCTTTCACATAAAGAAGTGTTAGATGTTTCCTTTGTTTTTATTTTTTCTCTTTTACTATGCTTAAAACATCCTTCTGTACCTCAAGGTAATTTTTTATTTTATAAATTTAATATTTAAAATTATTTTTCTTTGTCACCCAGGCTAGAGTGCCATAGGATCCCATAGCTCACAGCAACTCCAAACTCCTAGGCTAAAGTGATCTTCTTGCCTCAGCCTCCTAAGTAGCTAGGAATACAGGTACCCATCACAATGCCCAGTTATTTATTTTTGTTTTAGTACAGATGGGGTCTCACACTTGCTGAAGGTGGTCTTGAACTCCTGGGATCAAATAATCTCTTGCTTCAGACTTCCAGAGTACTGGCATTATAGGCATGAGCCACTGCACCTGCCCCAAAGGTAATTTATTGCCAGGTATGGTGGCTCATGCCTGTAAATCTTAGCACTCTGGGAGGCCAACGTGGGTGGACTCCTTGAGCTCATGAGTTTGAGTCCAGCCTGAACAAGAGCAAGACACTATCTCTAAAATGTAACTAGGCATTGTGGCTGCTGCCAGTAGCCCCAGTTCCTTGGGAGGTTTAGGCAAGAGGATCTCTTGAGCCCAAGAGTTTGAGGTTGCTGTAAGCCATGATGCCATGGCACCCTACCAGTGAGACTTTACCTCAAAAACAAAAGTAATTTCTTATGGCATTTTAATGGTTTTCCTTATTTAACAAACTTACTACTTTTTTTAAGTCTCCACATACAGCACTGAATAAATAGTGTTTATATTGGTAAAAGTTATGATGTAGGGATTTATTGTTTTCTAATATTATTTATTAAATCATTCTCTCCCTTTTACCTTAAATGTATCTACATTATTTTTGTCTGATGACAAATTCTTTTCATGCTACTTTTAAAATTAAAACTATAAAATAAATGCATGAGTGTGGGGAGAGTATTCTAGTAAAAAAGTATATATAAAAAACAGGATTTCCTCCCACCCCAGTGGCCCAGTATCAGATCCCAGAGGTAACTTTATTAATATACATTCATTTATTGAAATATTTATTGAGAATCTAGCCAATGTCAAACTGTATTTTTAGGCATTGCAATTCAGTAGTGAACCCCAAACACAAAAATTCCTATTGTTAAAGAGCATGCAATCAGGGAGTCTGACAATAAATAATTAAAATAATATATTAAATAGTGGTAGGTGTCAGGAAGAAAAATAGAGCAGAGAATAAGGACAGGATAGTTAGCATTAGGGTTGTTGAAATTTTACAGAGGGTGGTCAGTGAATGCTTACTGTGAAGGTAACATTTGAGTAAATATTTTAAAAGAGAGTTTTTTCTCTATTGAAGGAAGAGAAGAAGTCAGTAATATGGCTATTCAGTATATGAGGCAGAAATATCACAGTGCAAAGACCCTATACAAGCATGTCCCTTACACGGCAGGATGGTTGATGTATCTGAAGGAGAATGAATAAAGGGGAAAATAGGAGATGAGGTCATACACATAACTAACCATCAGATCATATATGGCTTTATAGAATAATTTAAGGACTCTGGCTTTTCCTGTAATGAGATGAGACAAAGATAATTTTGAACAGAAGAGTGATCTGATCAGAATTCTGTTTTTGAAAATGTTCTCTTTCACTACTGTGTTAGATTATGTGTAAAGCACAAGGTTCAGGAGAATGGAGACCAACCAGAAGCTCACTGAAGTAAGAGAGGTGAGAGATGATGATGGCTTGGATTAGGGTAGGAATACTATAGATGTTAATAAGTCATCAGATTCTGAATATATTTTAAAGTTATATATGATTAAGATTTATTGATATATCAGGTGTACGGCATGAAACAGAGAGGTTAAACATGACTATACCATAAGAGTGTTTTGGTTTGCTTTTGTGTGAGTGACAGAATTATCTTTGACATAAGAAAAGTATATTGGGAAGGATAACACATAACAAGTTCAGTTGTAAGTTTGATTTGCTCCTTGGACATCCAAGTGAAAACTTAAATAAGCTTCTGGATCTAGGGATCTAGAGTTCAGAGAAAAAGACTACGTTAGGGATATGCAATAAACATTATAAGCCTACAAATGAGTTTTAAAGCTAAGGGACTAGATTAACTCATTTCTCGGATCAATAGGGATAATTAAAAAACAAAAATGATTGGTCACTGGTGAGTGTAGTGTTCTAGAAGCCAAAGGAAAGTGTTTCAAAGAGAAAGGTTAAATAAACTATATAAAATTTCTAGTAAATCACCTGATCATTGAATGAACCAATGAAGAGGTATCCCCTGTTTCTGGGGATTGTGTAGATGTAACCTAGAAAGGATTGAGTGAAACAAAGAATAAGAAGAGAAGAATTAGAGTTAGTCAATACAGACAACTCTTTCAAGGTTTTTTTCTAGAAATGAAAGGAGAGAAGAGGCAGTAGCAGGAAGTAGAAATGAAGTTAGGAGAGAGATTTTAAAGATTTAAAAATGTTTAGGTGCTGACTGGATTTATTTAGTAAAGAGAGAAAAAAATTTGGTGTAAGATAGGATTCCTAGAGTAGTAACCTCTAACATTGGGTAGGAGAGAAGAATAGGATATAGAACAGAAGAGGAGGAGCTGACCTTCACTACCACTACATAGCATAGTTCATCTACTATAAGAGAAGAGAAGGGAAGGTTTATGAGTACAGATGTAGATAGGTTTAATAGTCATTTTATGAGTATAGATGCAGATAGTTTAATAGTTATTTATTTTTCAAAGAAATAGAAAGCATGGTTATCAGCTGAAAATGAGAATGAGAGTGGAGTATCCTAAGGTTTAAAAAAGAGGATAAAGTACAAAATTGCCATTTAATGAATGGAAGAAGAACAAATAGATTAGGAAAATACATCCATCACTCAGTTATGTGGATTCTCTTCTTTTTTATATCTGACAACCTAGAAAGATGTAAAAAGATAAAATAAAATAAAATACACTCTCTAACCCAGGAATTTTATTTCCATTCATTCATCCTAAAGGATAAAATCATGGATTACCATAAAGATTTAAATATAAGAAGGATAAAGTTCATTACAGTGCTATTTAAATACCAATGAAGAAACTAGCAATCATTTGGATGTCCAGTCACAGAATAATGATTATTTAACTTGCACTATATTTATATAATACAACAGCATTTTATTAATTTAAAAATAATGTTAAAAAATAGGTAATGATATGGGGGAAACACTCACAATATTAACTGCAAGGGTAGTAAGCAGGTTCTTCATTCATCTTCCCATTCATCTACTAACATTTATCTAATGCCTATTATGTATCAAACACTAGGGATACAACACTGAATATGACAAGATTCCCACTGGAAGGGAATAAAAAAAAATGGATAAATAAGGAAACTACATTGACCATTAGTAAGTCCTATAATGAAAACAAACAGAACAATCTAGTAGGGTAGTAGATGGACTACTTTAGATTGGTAGTTAGACTGGGTAGTTAGGAAAGGTTACCAGTTGCAGGAGATGGCCCTATTTTATCCAGGGCACAGCCAGGACTCTGAGAGAGAGACTGTAGTCTTGCTAAAGTTGTTTATAGAAGGAGTGTTCCTACCACCAGAGCAGAAATGGTTGGAATGCTTGGTCAGAACTGTTGGTAGATTCCCTTCCTCCAGCTACCTCTTGACAGGGCTGCACATTCACAGCTAAATTGAATTTGTTTGTGCAAGGGGGTGTTGGCACCAGTGGGAGTGGGAACAATGAGTCTACGGTTGGATTCTTGTCCTCCAACTGTGGCCAGTGGGGACCACAGGTGTTTAAATCTTTTATAGCAGGAACTTGGACAAAATACAATGGCTCCTTTACACTAAGGGGAGGACAGGATGAAACTAGAACAGAATCAGGATGCACTATCTAAGCAAGGCCAACCCTCAGAGATTCTCATACTGCAGCCCTGAAAGGAAGTCCCCAGTTAGATTCTCTCTCAATAACTACTTAGGGACAACCTAACTTTTCAGCTAAAAAAGTATAATTAATATAAAAAGAACCAGAAAATACACATGGGGGCTGGGTGAGGTGGCTCATGACTGCAATCCCAGCACTCTGGGAGTCCAAGTCCAGTGGATTACTTGAGATCAGGAGTTTGAGACTAGCCTGAGCAAGAGCAAGACCTCGTCTTCAAAAAAATTGTCCAGGCATAGTGGTGCAGGCCTATAAAGCCCTAGCTACTCAGAAGGCTAAAGGAAGTGGATTGCTCAAACCCAACAGTTTGAGGTAGCTCTGAGCTATGTTAATGCGATGGCACTCTACCCAGGGTGACAGAGTGTGAGTATGTCTCAAAAAAAAAAAAATACACATGGGGAGAAATGAGCAGAAGAATCCTGGCAACATAAGAAATCAGAAATCAACTCCCCCAAGAGATGATAAGGGAGATACAGCACAAAATATCATCCATAGAGAAACTGTGAAATGACACATATAGAATTCAGTATATGGATGGCAAAGAAGATGTATGTAATTGAGAAAATGGAAAAATAAATAAAAATAATAAAAAGTTATAATCTCAATAAATTAGTGAAATTAAAGACAAAGACACCAAGGATCTGGCTATCATTAGGAAAGATATAGCAGAGCTTAATGAATTGAAAGAGGAATTCAAAGAGCTAAAAAACACAGTAGAGAGCCTCAGTAATTGAGTAGAACATGGAAGAGAATGAACTTCAGAAATTGAAGAAAACATTTTTAATCTAACCGAATCAAAGATGCAGAAAAAAAAGAGGACAAAAACAAAAAAAAATCATTGAGAGAGTTAGAAGATTACTCCTGATGATATGTTGCAGGAAAATGAGGCTCAATGGAGAGAAAGATTCACCAAAACACCTGTATATGAAAGAGGAAGGGGCTTTATTCCAGTCAGCAGAGGTCTGGCAGACTAGTGTCTAAGATGACCAAGCTCCCTATCAGCTCTGTCCCTGTCTCACTTAGGACTCACAAGTAGGTAGACAAAGGAATTATTATATTTATCTTGTCCCTCACTGGAGGGATCAAAGCATGTACAGGGTTTATAGAAGCAGAAGTAAGTGTTAGTTTCAAGCTTGTAGGGAGCTAAGTATTTACAAATTCTTAGGACCTTAGCTACCATGGGGAGGACTTTGGTGGAGTGTCCTTGAACTTCTGAGAAAAGTTTTTGTCTTTCTAGATCAGAACATACTCCTCTCTCAGTAGGAGGATCCATATAATAGGGATTCCTGCAGGAGAAGATGATCCTAAAGCACTGAAGCTCTACATCCATACATTGTGGTAGAGAATTTCCAAAGCATTGTGAGAGACACAGAAATTCAAATAGTAGATAATTTCAGAAATCCAGCATGACTTAATCCAAACAAAGCATCTCCTGGATACATTGTAATTAACTTTGCCAAAGTGAAAATGAAAAAGAAATTTCTACAAATGGCGAGGCATAAGAAAAATCTGAACTACAAAGAGAAAAATATCAGGATGACTGCAGACCATTCAGCTGAAACTTTTCAAACCAGAAAAAGATGGTCATTGGCCTTCACCTTCTTAAACAAAACAGTTTTCAGCTCACAATTTTCTATCCCCCTAAACAAAGTTTTATATGCAGTAGAGAAATCAAATGTTTAACTGGGATGCAAAAGTTGAGGAAATTTGCCAGTACTAGACTACCTCTACAGAAAGACTCATACGCATTTTTCATACTGAGCATTATGATCCCTCACCAAATTAAACAAACCCAGAAATTAAGACCAAAGTCTAGCTTCCACTATGTTGCAAGGTATAAAACTAAGCACTGCATTGGATTTTCACAAAATTCAACAAACAAAACTCCACCATCCCTATCAATTCCCCCAATAACTGTGAATGGCTTGAATTCCCCACTAAAGAGGCACAAGCTGGATGACTGCATATAAAAAAGCTCAAATCCTAAATCATCTGTCTCCAAGAAAGGCACCTCACCTCTAAGGATGAAACGAGACTCAGGGTGAATGGATGGAAAAAAATATTGCCAGCAAATGGAAATCAGAAAAAATCAGGGGTTTCAATCTTACTAGGGGATACAATTGGATTTAAACTAATGAAAATAAGAAAAGACAAAGATGGGCAATACATTCTCATCAAGGGAAGCATATATCATGAAGAGATTTCAATCGGTAATATCTATGCACCCAACATAAATGCTCTTAGATACATAAAACAAACCCTAAATGATCTGAACAATAGGATATTTTCCAGATAAATAATAGTTGGAGATTTCAACATGCCACTGACTTAAATGGACAGCACCTCCAAGTAGAAAATCAAAGAAGTAATAGACTTAAACCTGATACAAGAACAATGGGCATAATAAACATACAGAACAATTCTTCCTAATAAAACTGAGTAACATTTTTCTCATCAGCCCATGGATCATATTCCAAAACTGAACACATCTTAGGTCACAAATGTAACCTCAACACATTTAAAAGAATAGAAATTACTCCTTGTATCTACACAGATCATCATGGAATAAAAGTGGAACTCAACACCAACAGATCTATATCCCCACATGAAATCATGGAAACTAAACAACTTTATGCTGAATGATAGCTAGGATAAGGACAATATTAAAAAGTAATTTTAAGATTTCTCAAACAAAATGATAATGAAGGCACAAACTAGCAAAACGTGTGATACTGCAAAGGCAGTCCTAAGAATAAAATTTACAGCATTAGATTCCTTCATTCAGAAAACAGAAAAAGAATGAGTCAAAAACCTTTTAAACTATCTCAAGAAACAGAAAAAGGAAGAACAATCCAAGTCAAAAATTAGAAGAAGAAAAGAAATAACAAATCAGAGCAGAAATAAATGAAATTGAGAGCACAAGAATCATTCTGAAGATGAGTAAAACAAAAAGTTGGCTCTATGAAAAGATTAGTAAAATTGAAAAAAAACTCGATGAGAATTTCCAAAACTAAAAAAGATCTCTAATAACCTCCATCAGAAATGAGAAAGCAGAAATAATAAGAGATACCAGAAAAATACAAAAGATCCTTAACAATTACTACAAGAACACCTCTATACCCAGAAATTTGAAAATGTAGAGGAAATTGATCAATATCTGGAAATGCACAACCACCCTAAATTCAAACGGAAAGACTTAGAAGTTTTGAATAGGCTTATATCAGGCACTGAAATTATATCAATACAGAATCTTCCAGAAAACAAAAGGCATGGACTAGGCTGTACATTAGAATTATACCAACCCTTCAAAGAAGAACTAGTAACTATATTGCATAACCTTTTCCAAAACATAGAGAAGGAGAGAATCTCCCTTAACATATTCTATAAAATAACTATCAAAATTATTTCAAAATCAGAAAAAGGCTCAACACAAAATGAAAACTGCAGAACAATATCATTAATGAAATTTGACACAAAAATATTTAATTTGAACCTGGTAAACAGGATACAGTTACACATTAAAAAATGTATACACACATACACATACACACACACACACACACACACACACACATATATATATATATATATATATATACGAACATACACTCACACCTCTCAAAATCAAGTTGGTTTTATCCCACGGATTCAAGGTCGGTTCAACATATGTAAATCCATAAATGTAATTCACCCCATGAATAATAAAAAACAAAGACCATACAATTCTCTCAACTGATACAGAAAAGACATTTGACAAAGGTCAGCAACCTTTTATGACAAGAACACTTAATAAAATAGGTTTATGGGTACATTTCTTAAATAGATAGAGTCCACCTATAAAAAACCCACAGCTAGGCAGTGCCTGTGGCTCAAAAGAATAGGGTGCCAGCCCCATATGCTGGAGGTGGTGGGTTCAAACCCAGCCCCGGCCAAAAACTGCAAAAAACAAAACAAAACAAAACAAACAAACAAAAAACACAGCTAATACCATATTGAACACAATAAAATCGAAAGATTTCCACTTATATCTGGAACTAGACAAGGATGGCCACTGTCACCACTGTTATTCAACATAGTACTAGAAGTCCTAGCTAATACAATTAGATAAGAGAAGGAGATCAAGGGTATTCAAATGGGAACAGAAGAGTTCTAACTCTTGTTATTTGAGGATGGCATGATCTAATACTTGGAAAACCCCATAGAGTCAAGTACAAAGCTCTTAGAAATTATCAACAAATACAGTAACATCCTGGAATACACAATCAATGTCCACAAATCAGTAGCCTTCATATATGCTACTAACAGTCAAGCTGAGAAACAAATACTACAATACTTTTATAGTAGCTTCAAAATAAAATGAAATACCTGGGAATATATCTAACGAAGGACGTGAATGATCTCTATAAAAAGAGCTATAATACCCTTAAAAAGATATAGCAGATGTTAATAAATGGAAGAATATACCATGCCTATGGTTGTAAAATATCAACATTGTTAAAATGTCCTTACTAACCAAAGTGATGTACAGATTTAATGCAATCCCTGTTGAAGCACCAATGTCATACTTCAAAGATCTTGAAAAAGTAGTACTTAGTCATATGGAACCAGAAAATATCCCAAATAGCCAGTACAATTTTAAGAAATAAAACAAATGTGGAGGAATTATGTTACCAGACTCCAGGTTATACAAGTCTATAGTGATCAAAACAGTGTGATACTGGCAAATAAGCAGTCATATAGATCTGCTTAATAGACTAGAGGACAAAGAGATGAACCCAGCTACATACTGCCATCTGATTTTTAATAAACTAAACAAAAGCATGTACTATGGAAAAAAATTCTTGTTTAATAAATGGTTCTGGGAGAACTGGCTAGCCACATTAAAAGACTAAAATTGGAACTGTACCTCTTTCCACTGACAAAAATTGATTCTTGCTGGATAAAAGATTAAAATTTGAGAAACAAAAAGTAAAAATCCTAGAAGAAAGAGTGGGGAAAACTCTTGACAAAATTGTTCTTATAAAATATTTCTGAAGACCAACAATTGTAGCAACATCAAAAATAAATAGGGCATGATCAAGCTAGAAAGCTTCTATGCAGCTAAGGGTACAACAATTAAAGTGAACAACCAGGCTTTATAATGGGAGAAATATTTACATGGTATGAATCTGACCAAGGGCTGATAACTACAGTCTATAGAGAATTCAAATTTATCAACAAGAAAAGAACAAACAACCCCATTTATAAGTGGGCAAAATTCATGACTAGAAACTCTTCTGAAGATGAGAGATGAATGGTCGACAAACACAAGAAAAAAATGCTCCTTTTACCTAATCATCAGAGAGATGCAAATCAAAACCACTCTAAGATATCACCTAACTCCAGTGAGGTTACCCCACATCACAAAGTCCTGAATCTGCATATGATGGCATGGATGTGGAGAGAAAGGAACACTTTAACACTGCTGGTGGGACTGCAAACTAATACAGTCTCCATAGAAAGAAGTATAGAAAATTCTCATATAATTAAAATTTAAACTTTCATTTGGTCCTGAAAACCTTAACTGAGTATCTACCCAGAAAAAAAAAATCATTTTACCACAAGGACATTTGACCTAGAATGTTTATTGCAGCTCAATGCACAATTGCCAAGACATGGAAGCAACCTAAGTGTCTATCAACCCATGAATAAACTGTGGTGTATGTATACAATGGAGTACTATTCAGTCATAAATAAGATGGAGATTTTATATCTTTCATAATTATCTGGATGGAGGTGAAACACATTCTTCTAAGATGCAATATCTTTTGCTGTAGCCTCAAAGAAAATGAAGTATCTGGAGATATATTTAACAAGACAGGTAAAGGATATATACAGAGAGAACTATGAAATCCTGAGGGGAGAAAACAGCACATGACATTAACAAATGGAAGAGTATACCATGCTCTTGGCTGGGAAGAACAAACATTGTTAAAATGTCTATAACACTCCCCCCAAAAAACCCTACATATTTAACATGATCTCTATTAAAATACCAATGACACATTTTGAAGAACCTCACAAAATATTTTTTTTTCTTTTTGTATAGAATCATGAAAAAAATCCTGTACAGCTAAGGTAATAAAAACAAATCTTGAGGTATCACTCTACAAGACTTCAGGTCATGCTACAACTCCATAGTGTGAACAAACATCATGCTATTGGTATGAAATAGACATAGATCTATGGAACAGAATTGAAAACCCCCCAAAAGCAGCCAGCCTCTTACCACCATCTGACCTTCAATAAGTCAGACAAAAGTATACTCTAGCGAAGAGAATCCCTACTCAATAAATGATGCAGGGAGAATGGGTTAATCACATGTAAAAGATTGAAAATAGACCTACACTTTTCACAACTTACAAAAATTGACTCAGGCTAGATAAAATATTTAAATCAAAGACACAAAATGATAAAAATCTTATAGGAAAGAATAGAAAAAGAACTTTAGATGATATCAGCTTGGGGAATGATTTTATGAAGAAGATGGCATCAGTCATGGCATCATCAAAAAAAATGGGGGAGGTCTGGCCTCTGTGCTGCCCTCGGGTTGGGGGTACGGTGCAGAGCTCATGGACAGGCAGTGACCCAGGCTGTGGGCCCTTCTATCCTGGAGCTTGCAGCTTCCCTTGGGGCTGGGCAGAGTCAGGAACCCTAGGACCTATCTGGCGTTGAGGGCCCTTGGTTGGTTGCTCAGTTTCCAGGTGACTGCTGCCACTGACAGGCTGTAAGACTTTAGCCAGTCAGCTCTAGAACATGGCATGAGTTTACACATCTGTAAAATGGAAGCCTAAACTAGTGATCTGTGAAGATCTTCCACATCAGATGTGTGGTCTCGAGAGAGACCTGCAAATACTGAGGGTGCCAAAGGGAAAACATAGAGGGAGGAGGTAAGATGGCCGACTGAAGCCAGCTTTCAACAGAAGCTCCCATTCAGAAGCAGAGCTAATGGCCAGAAATAACCCATAAACCTGAAGGTCAGGAGCTAAGCCGAGAGAAAAGATTAACAAGTGCACATCATCCCTGCTAAGGTCATCTGTGACTCTAAGGAAGCAAATTTCAGTTACAAAACCCATCTGAAAGAGGATGAGAGTCTGTCACCTCCCCCAAGAGAGTGGCTCACTGTGTGCTCTCTATAAGTGAGCAGTGAACAGAAGACCTGTTGTTTCACCACACGGGAGAGAGTCGCTGAAGTCCAGGACTCCTTCTCCAGAGATCCCATTGTGAGCTGGGGCATTCTTTTGTCTGGCATAAAAGTTGAACAAACATTTTCCCTGCCTGCCTTCCTGAACTCCCAGTCCACCCTTTTTCCCTCTCCTGGCAATCTGGAAGCCTACTCCCTGGACAGCCCAGAGTGTCCAATGGTTTCTTGCTAGGACTGGGCATTTCATGGGCCATGGTGCAGCTGTGTTGAAACTGTGACTCCAGTAGAAGTGGAGAGATAGGAGGGGAGGAGGACTGTCCCCGTGCTGCAAAACTGTGTAGCACGGGGACCTGCAAGGTGGCACTTCTGACTGCAGCAACACCTCCAATTGCAATAACAACTCCAACAGTGGCAGCACCTCTGATGCAGCAGCCCACTCCTGCTGGGGTCAAATTTTGGAGAGATACCTCTCCAATTCTGTGGACCACAAGAGGTATCCAGACTCTGCCAGACAGGGGTACCAGAGGAGGAGTGCACCCAGGACAGAGGTACAGTCTGTGAGGCAGAGAATCATGTGCTGTGATAGTAACCCCTGGCTCAGAAAAGACTCAGGTGGAACACTCCCAGATTCCAATGAGCACCAGAGGGAATCAGGCTTGAGCTCCTCCTGCCCACTTGTGACAGAGTGCAGTGGCCCGGCCAAGGAGGCATTGACTCTCATTTTGTTGGGAGCCGACCTCCTGGGAAGCAAGGCCACCCAGTTTGAGGAAATGTACTCTAGTCAAGGAGGACTGAGTGCAAATCTGGACTCAGCGGTTTTCCTGTTATGGCTGGTTTCTGAACCAGATTAGATTGGAACCATGCCTCTTTTGTCACAACAGACTGCTGAGGATGCCGTTTTGCCCCTAGGCTGTTTTTAATCAAGTCATGCAATTATGACAAGATCATGCCTTAAAGCTACTGTATATAAATCTCTGTATTAAATCTGAGATTGCCATTCCTATTGAGAAAAGCCCTCCTGATCTCATTGTTTTCCATCTTTTCTTTCCCATCCTGCGCAGCCTACTCCCAGGGTCTCTAGTAAACTTTGCCAGGCAGGTTCCTGGCAGGTGGCATCTGAACAGGGACCTGAGAAATACTGACCCTGTGGGACACCCCAAGAAAGTTGTTTTGCAGCCCTGCAGCTGACTCATAGGTGAGAACCTAACATAAATAGGTCAAATACTTCTGTAAATTTAAGTATATTAAGGGGGTGCATTGTTCTTCAGGGGTAAAGCATGGGACAATCTTGGTCAAAGGATTGTGATTTCTATGTGCAAGTGTTAAAGTCTACGCTTACAGCTCATGGAGATCAGGTGCAGACTCATCAATTGGAGTGTTTTTTGGTAGCTTGTGCAGGAGGTATGTCCTTGGTTTCCTGAGGAAGGAACTGTTAATCAGGATACGTGGGCTAAAGTTGAGTCCCACTTGACAGCTTATTATACTGCTCAAGGGCCTGATGGGATCCCCATTGAAACTTTCACCATCTATAACTTGGTAATGGACATCTATAACTTGGTAATGGATTGCCTTGACTGGAAACCTGATGTTGAGCACATGAGTCCCCTCTAGCACACTCCCTCTGCTTCTGCTCTCCATGATTGAGATGACCACAATTTTCTCCTTAAAGAAGATATTCTGTCCCCAGAGGAAGTACAACAGCTTGAAGACAAAGACACTTGATAGCATGAGAAGGAAGAGCAGCCTCCCAGGGATGAAAATTATAGTGATGATTTTCAAGGAGTGCCTACTAAAGACTTGATTACAGCTTTCACAGCCTTACAGGCTGCCTTTAAGAAAAAGGAGTGGGATCACTACATGTTCCCTCCTTTCACAGCTCCTGTTGTTCCATCTGCTCCCCTGGCTCCTGCAGCTTCTGTTCCCTTGCTCTGGCTCCCCTGTCAAGCAGCTTCCCCTTTGCCACTTGGCACTGTGATTCCTTGTCTGCTACTCCATTGCAGAAAGTTTTGCATTTGGCCTGTGAAGTGGGGAAGGATATGTCTGGCATTCATGCTTTCCCTCTTCATGTAGCTCCTATTTGGCAATACCATGAACTCATTCTCTTTAAAACTTTGAAGGAAATAAAGGCAGCTGTGTCTCAATACAGAGCCACTGCTCCTTTCACTATGGCTATGATAGATTCTTTAGGGGATGATGTCTTACCCCCTAATGATTGGAAGAGTATTGCTAAAGCATGCTTCTCTGGAGGGGATTACCTCTTGTGGAAGGCATAATATAGAGATAAAGCTGCTAAAATGGCTTGGTGCAATTGCCAGGCTAACAATTGGGTTTCCTATGACATGCTTACAGGAATGGGAAATTATTCTGATACTGCAGCCTAAGTTAATTGGCCTTGGTTTGTATATAATCAGGTTGCCACTATGGCAGTACCTGCTTAAAGGCAGCTACCCTCACAGCTCCAAACAGAGGACCTAAGTAAGATTTGCCAGGGCCCTGATGAGAATTATTATGATTTTATTGTCTGACAGATGTAAGCTGTGGGGTGTGTTATCACTGACCCTGAGGCTGGGACTTTGATTGTTGACCAATTAGCCTTTGAGATTGTTGAGTTTTCCTGTTGAGATATGATATGCCCTTACAGAAAACGAGGTTCCTTGGATGATTATATTTGCCTCTGTGCAGAGGTTGAATAGTCTTATACTCAGGGGGCTGCGTTCACAGCTGGGATGAAAGGGGTACCCATTGGGGTGATGTATTAGCAGATGCAAGGAAATAACCAATGGGGTAATCCTCATCACGCTTCTGGGCCCCAAAGAAATGACAATTGCTTCACTTGTGGAAAGCGTGGTCATTTTAGTAAGCATTATCTGCAACACGCTCAGGAAAATAGCGCCTGTGTGCAGGTGACCCACATTTGTGTACTAAGTGCCAGCAAGGCTTCCACTGGGCTAATGAACGTAGATCAAAAACTGATTCTTAGGGCAGGCCTCTTAATCCAACTTTGGGAAACTGGGTCTGGGCCTTGCCTCAGGCCCAACAAACAATTGGGGCACTTACCCACAACCAGGGGGAGACAGTCCCATCTCCACAGTCTCCACTCCCTGGAAAGGCAAGAATCCCTTTCTTGAGCAACTCCTGCCTCTGCAGGACAGGACCTCAGTTCCACCACACACTACATATGAAACCCAGAGCTCAGACCTCAGAGAATTCCCACAGGCATTTTTGAATCCATCCCTGAGGGCACCGTGGGACTTCTGCTTGGTCAAAGTAGTTATGCCATGTGGGGGCTCCAAGTTCTTCGTGGAGTTATTGACTCTGACTTTGAGGGAAAAATCAAAGTTATGGTGGCAGCCCCTCATGGTATTGTGTCTGTCATTCCAGGAGAGCGCATTGCTCAGCGTATCCTTGTACCCTTTCAAAAGGCAGATAGAATAGGCTTTAAACCAACAAAGGTAAAGAAAGATAAGAATGGCCACTTCAATTTTTCAAAAGAAACACTCAACATGAAGAGATTTCAATTATTAACATTTATGCTCCAAACCAGAATGCTCCTCAATTTATAAAGGAAAATCTAAGAGATATGAACAATTTGATATCTTCCTGCACTATAGTAGTTAGAGATTTTAACATCCCTTGGGGAGTGTTGAATAGATCCTCCATGAAAAAACTAAATAAAGAAATATTGGACTTAAACTTGAACATACAACAAATGGATATAACAGACATCTACAGAACATTTCATCCTAATAAAATTAAATACACATTCTTCTCATCAGCCAATGGAACATCCTCCAAAATTGATCACATCTTAGGTCACAAGTATAACTTCAGAAAATCTAAAATACAAACTATTCCATGTATTTTCACAGATCACCATGGAATAAAAGTTGAACTCAACAACAATAGGAATCTTCATACTCAAACAAAGTCTAATTAACTTTATGTTGAACAATAGCAGGCCAAAGTACTAAATAACACTATGTTGAACAACAGCTGGGCCAAAGTACTGAATAACCTTATGTTGAACAACAGCTGGGTCAAAGATAAGATTAAGAAAGAAATCACCAAATTTATGGAACAAAATGACAATGAAGGCACAAATTAGAAAAACCTGTTGGATACAGCAAAGGCAGTCCTAAGAGGGGAAATTTATAGCATTGCAATATTAAGAGAATGGAATGAGAGGAAATCAACAACTTAATAGGTCATCTCAAGCAAGTGGAAAGGGGAGAACATTCCAACCACAAACCCAGCAGAAGAAAAGAAATAACCAAAATTAGAGCAGAATTAAATGAAACTGAAAAAAAGAATCATACAGAAGATCAAAAAATCAAAAAATTGGCTTTTTGAAAAGATTAAGAAAATTAATAAAACTTTGGCTAACATAACCAGAAACAGAAAAGTAAAATCTCTAATATCATCAATCAGAAATGATAAAGGAAAAATAACAGCCAGATCAGTATTTTTAAAAATCCTTAATGATTACTACAAAGAAAAATTCTCAGAAATATGAAAATATGGGGGAAATAAACCAATAGCTGGGGGCACGCCATCTTCCTATACTCAACCAGAAAGACTTGGAAATGTTGAATAGACCTATATCAATTACTTAAATAGTATCAACTATATGAAATGTCCCAAAAAAGAAAAGTCTGGGACCAGATAGTTTCACATCAGAATTCTACCAAACCTTTAAAGAGGAACTAGTACCTATATTTCATAACCTTTTACAAAACATAGAAAAAGAAGGAATACTTAGAACAAATCCTATGAAGCAAATATCACCCTGATCCCCATACCACATAAAGATCCAATAAAGAAAGAAAATTATAGAACAACATCATTAATATATTTTGATGCAAAAATATTCAAAAGATCCTAGCAAGAAGAATTCAACAGCACATCAAAAAAAAAATTATACACCATGACCAAGTTGATTTTATCCTAGGGTTACAAGTTGGGTTCAACATACATAAAGCTATAAATGCAATATACATCAAATAAAGAAAATAAAAAACAAAGACCATATGATTCTCTCAATTGATGCAGAAAAAGCTTTTGATAATATCCAACATTCTTTCATGATTAGAACACTTAAGAAAATATGCTTAGATAGGTCATGTTTTCTTTTTTTTTTTTTTTTGAGACAAAATCTCAAGCTGTTGCCTTGGGTAGAGTGCTGTGGTGTTATAGCTCATAGCAACCACAAAATCTTAAGGTTAAGCTATTCTCTTGCATCAGCTTTCCAAGTATTTGGGATTACAGGCACCTGCCACAATGTGCAGTTATTTTTTTGTTGCAGTTGTCATTGTTTTACCTGGTCCGGACAAGGGTCAAAACCATAAGCCTTGGTGTATGTGGCTGGCACTCTCCCCACTGAGCTACAGGATCCACCAGAGGGGGTTATTTCTTAAACTGATAGAGGACATCTACCACAAACCCACAGATAATACATATTCAATGTAATAAAATTGAAAACATTTCCACTCAGATCTGGAACTAGACAAGGATGCTCATTGTCTCCACTGCTATTCAACATAGTAATGGAATACCTAGCCATCACAACCAGGCTCCAGAAGGAAATCAACAGTATCCAAATGGTGACAGAAAAGATAAAACTCTCACTCTTCACAGATGATATGAAGGGCTTCAACTAGAAAACTCTTAGAAGTGATCAAGGAATACAGCAGTGTCTAAGGATTCAAAATCAATACCTAAAAATCAGTAGCTTTTATATATACCAACAATATTTAAAGCTGAAAAAAAAGTCAAGAACTCTTTTCCTTTTACAGTAGTACCAAGGAAGATGAAATATTTGGGAATATACCTAACAAGGAACGTGAAAGATTTCTATAAAGCGAACAATGAAACTCTGAGAAAAGAAATACCTGAAGATGTTAACAAATGGAAAAACATACCATGCTCATGGCTGGGAAGAATCAACGTTATTAAAATGTCCATACTACCCAGAGAAATATATAAATATTATGCAATCCCTATTAAAGCACCACCATGAATGGGTTAATAAAGTGTGGTATATTTGGGGGGTGGGGCAAGATGGCCAACAGGTACCAGTCTCCGACAGAAGCTCCCATCCAGAAGGAAGGATAAAATCCAGAAAATATGCAAAAAAGTTGAAAACTGGAAGCCCAGCTGAGAGAAAAGAGTGATATCTGCAGGACACCTCTGCTGAGGCAAGTTGCGAGTCCTAAAAAGCAATCTACATGTACATAATACATCCCAAATGAAAAGCATCTGTCCCCTCCCCCAGGAAACTTGTGTTTTTCTCTTTGTCAGCTACTGAAATTTTCCTACAGTTAAGAGGTAAACTGAGCACCTATAATCCCACAACACGTGTGAGAGGTACAGGAAGTGGGGTCTACTCCCCTAGAGGGAACCTGCAGAGGCTCTGAAAACCCTCTCATCAGGCAGAAAAATCCAACTAACTTTACACTGCCATCTTGAATTTCCAGTCCATCCTTCCCCCTTTGCCTGCAGAGACAGTGGGAGAATGCCCAAGAGTAGTGTTTCCCCACCCCTGTGAAACCAAGAGCCCTGTCCCAGCCCTGCAGCCAGAGAATTGCTTGAGTCCCACATTCCACGTGCTAAGGCTGTTGGCTCTTGGCACACACAGCTGCCCCCTCCAGCTGTGGCATTCCCTGCGAGTGGGCTGCTAGGTGCTCTGGGCCACAGCAGGCCGCTCCCCAGGACTGATCCAGCTGCTGCGTTCCCTGCACTGGGGCTGCTAGGCACTCTGCACCATCGCAGGCTGCCCCTAGGACTGATCCAGCTGCTGTGTCCCCTGCACCGGGGCTGTTAGGCTCTCAGCACTGCCACAGCCCGCCCCGTCAGGACTGATCCAGCTGCACATTCTCAGCACACCAGGCCCAGTGCCAGAGAACTACAAAAGGACGGTCAGTCAGTCAGTGGAGAGGGAACCACATTGGAGAAGTGGTACCCCAAGGTGAAGAGCAACAGCTGCAACAGCTAGAACAATAAGGCACACATCCCTGAGGCTTTTCTGCACAGATACGCCTGATCTCTCTGGGCAACCAGAGGAAGCCAGCCTCTTCTCCAGTGACAGCCACTGGTGAACAGATTTTGGGATGGTATTCAAATGATGCAAATTCAATATGGAGTGGAATCAGCAGAAAAACTCTGGTAACCTGAATAATCAGAGTAGACCAACTCCCCCAAGGAAGGATGGGGTAGATGCAACTGAAGATCCCTTTCATAAACAGATGGCTGAGATGTCAAAAATCAAGTTTGGAATCTGGAAAACAAATAAGATCATCAGAATTGAGGAAAGGAGGGAACTAGAATTTCAAATTATTCAAAATCTATCTCAAGAATTCAATGATTTCAAAGATAAAATGACCAAGATTATGAGAAACTGAGGTAAGAGGTTGGAGTTGTTAAAATATGAAAAATAAGATAGAATCACTCAGTAATAGAATGGAACAGGCAGAAGAAAGGAACTCTGACACTGAAGACAAAGCTTTTGAACACGCCTAAGCACTCAAAGATGAAGGGAAATGGAGAGACAAAAGGGATTACTCTCTCAGAGAGTTCCGGGATAATTTGAAGAAAACTGACATTTGACTTATAGGAATCCCTGAAAGTGACTAAGTTGCTTCACAAAACACAGAGGTTCTTCTTCATGAAAATATGAAAGAGAACTTTCCAGACAGGCCGAGAGATTCTGAAATTCAGATAGGAGATAGTTTCAGAATCCCAGCATGACTGAACCTGAAAAATACATCTCCTAGGCATATTATAGTTAACTTCACTAAAGTTAAGATGAAAGAGAAAATTCTGAAAGCAGCTAGATGTAAGAAAACCATAACCTACAAGGGGAAGAATATTAGAATGACTGCAGATCTCTCTGCTATAACCTTTCAGGCTAGAAGAGGATGTTCACAGACTTTTAATCTCCTAAAACAAAATAACTTTCAACCCAGGATCCTGTATCCAGCTAAACTGACTTTCATTTATGATGGAGAAATTAAATACTTTAATGACATCCACATGTTGAAGAAATTTGCTATAACTAAACCAGCTCTCCAGGATATTCTGAGACCTATCCTCCATAATGACCAGTACAATTCTCCACTACATAAGTAAACTCACACAGAAAATTTTGACCAAACTCCAACTTACACAGTGGCAAAAGGATTAAAGATGTCCACTGGACAATCAAAAATTTTGATACCCAAAATTATACCAGGTTTATCAATACTCTCAATCAATGTGAATGGCTTAAATTGCCCTCTATAGAGGCACAGGCTGGCTGACTGGAAACAAAAACTCAGGCCAGATATCTGTTGCATACAAGAAACTAACTCATTTTACCTTAAAAGACAAATATAGACACAGGGTGCAGGGATGGTCATCTATACTCCAGTTGAATAGAAAGCAGAAAAAAGTAGGTGTTGCAATTTTATTCTCAGATCTAATAGGCTTTAAACCAACAAAAGTAAGCAAGGACAAGGATGATCACTTTCTATTGGTTAAGGGTAATACTCAATACTATGAGATATAAATTATTAATATTTATGCACCAATCAGAATGCACCTCAATTTATAAGAGGTACATTAATAGGCATGAGAAACTTGATTTTTCCCAGCTCCATCATAATCAGAGATTTTGATACTCCTTTGGCAATGTTGCATAGGCCATCCAACAAGAAGCTTAGCAAAGAAATATTAGATTTAAACTTAACCATTCAGCATGTGGATTTAACAGACATCTACAGAACATTTCATCCTAACAAAATTGAATACACCTTTTTCTCATCAGTTCATGGAACATACTCCAAAATTGACCACATCTTAGGTCACAAGTCTAACTTCAGTGAATTTAAAAGTATAGAAATTATTCCATGCATCTTCTCAGACCATCATGGAATAAAAGTTGAACTGAAAAACAACAGGAATCTGCAGATTCATACAAAACCATGGAAGCTAAATAACCTTATGCTGAATGCTAGGTGGGTCAGAGATGAGATCAGAAAAGATTACCAAATTTTTGGAATAAAATAATAATGAATATATGAGGTATCAGAACCTCTGAGATACTGCAAAGACAGTCCTAAGGGGGAAATTTATAGCTCTGCAAGCCTTCCTCAAAAAAATGGAAAGAGAGGAAGTTAACAACTTAATGGGACATCTCAAGCCACTGGAAAAGGAAGAACGCTCCATTTTCAGACCCAACAAAAGAAAAGAAATAACCAAAATTAGAGCAGAATTAAATGAAATTGAAAACAGAAGGATTGTACAACAGATCAATAAATCAAAAAGTTGGTTTCTTGAAAAGGTCAATAAAATAGATAAACCTTTGGCCAACCTAACTCAGAAAAAAGAATAAAATCTCCAATTTCATCACTCAGAAATGGTGAAGATGAAATAACAACAGACCCCTCAGACATTCAAAAATCCCTTAATGAATATTACAAGAAACTCTATTCTCAGAAATATGAAAATCTGAAGGAAATTGACCAAAATTTGGAAGTATGCCGCCTTCCAAGACATAGCCAGAATCAAGTGGAAATGTTGAACAGGCCTATATTACGTTCTGAAATAGCATCAACTATACAAAATCTCCCTAAAAAGAAAAGCTCAGGACCAAATGGCTTCACGTCAGAATTCTACCAAACCTTTAAAGAGGAACTAGTACATATACTACTTAACCTCTTCCAAAATATAGAAAAAGAAGGGATACTACCCAACACATTCTATGAAGCAAACATCACCTTGATACCAATATCAGGAAAATACCAAAAAAGGAAATAAATTACAGACCAATATCACTAATGAATATTGATGTGAAAATATTCAACAAGATCGTAACAAACAGAATCCAGCAACACATCAAACAAATTATACACCACAACCAAGTGGGTTTCATCCTAGGATCTCAAGGCTGGTTCAACATGTCAATCTATAAATATAATTGATCACATAAACAAATTAAAAAACAAATAGTATCTCAATTGATGCAGAAGAAGCTTTTTATAATATCCAGCATCCCTTCATGATCAGAACACTTAAGAAAATTGGCATAGAAGGGAAATTTCTTAAACTGATAAAGGCAATCTACAGTAAACCCACAGCCAATATCACACTGAATGGAGTTAAATTGAAATAATTTCCACTCAGATCAGGAACCAGGCAAGGATGTCCATTGTCTCCATTGCTCTTTAACAACTGTAAAGGAAGTTTTAGCCATCGAAGTTAGGGAAGAAAAGGCAATCAAGGGTATCCATATAGGATCAGAAGATATTAAACTTTCTACTCTTCGCAGATGATATAACTGTATACCTGGAAAACACCAGGGATTCTACCACAAAACTCTTAGAAGTGATCAAGGAATACAGCAGTGTCTCAAGTAACAAAATCAACACTCATAAATCAGTACCCTTTATATGTCCCAACAACAGTCAAGCTGAAAAAATAGTCAAGAACTCTATTCCCTTTACAGTAGTGCCAAAGAAGATGAAATATTTGGGAGTACTTTCACTAAGAAAGTACGTGAAATATCTCTATAAAGAGAACTATGAAATTCTAAGAAAAGAAGTAGCTGAAAATGTTAACAAATGAAAAATGAAAGACATGAAACTATAAAATTACTAGAAGAAAGTGTAGGGAAAACACTTGAAGAAATTGGCCTGGGTGAAAATTTTAGGAGGAGGAGCCCTGCTCTGGGCATTTGAAACAACATCAAAAATACACTACTGGGACCTCATCAAATTTGAAAGCTTCTGCATGGCCAATAACACAGTAAATAAAGCAACCAGACAGCCCTCAGAATGGGAGAAGATATTTTCTAGTTATGTCTCTGACAAAGGCTTAATAATCAGAATCCACAGAGAACTCAAATGTATTAGCAAGAAGAGAACAAGTGATCCCATCTCAGCATGGAAAAGGGACTTGAAGTGAAACTTTTCTGAAGAAGGTGCATGGCTTACAGATATATGAAAGTGTTCATCATCCTTAAACATCCAAGAAATGCAAATTAAAACTACTTTGAGTTATCATCTAACATCAGTAAGATTAGCCCATATCAAAAAATCCCAAAGTCACAGATGCTAGTGTGGTTGTGGAGAAAAGGGAACACTTCTACGCAGCTGGTGGAATTGCAAACTAATATGTTCCCTTTGGAAAGACATCTGGAGAATACTTAAAGAACTAAAAATAGACCTGCCATTTGATCCTATAATTCTACTAGGTATAAAATCCAGAAGACCAAAAATTACACTACAATAAAGATATTTATATCAGAATGTTCATTGCAGACCAATTCATAATTACTAAGTCATGGAAGAATCCAAAGTGCCCATTGACCCACGAATGGATCAATAAATTGTGGTACATATACACCATGGAATACTATGCAGCCATAAAGAAAGGTGGAAACTTTACCTCTTTCATGTTTACATGAATGGAGCTGGAACATACTGTTCTTAGCAAAGTACTACAAGAATAAAGTATCCAATGTACTCAACCCTACTATGAAACTAATTTATAGCTTTCATAGGAAAGCTATAACCCAATTTTAGCCCAGGAATATGGGGAAAGGGGAGAGGAAGGGGAGGGGCGGGGGGCGGATGGGTGGAGGGAGGGTGATTGGTGGGATTACACCTATGGTTTATCCTATAAGGGTACAAGTGAATCTCTCCAAATGTAGAATATAAATGTCTTAACACAATAACTAAGAAAATGACATGAAGGGTATGCTAACCAGTTGGATGAAAGTATTTCAAACTGTATATAGCAAAGCACTCTGTACCCCATGATAGGATAAATGTACACAGATATGATTTAATAAATAAATAAATAAATAAATAAATAAATAAATAAATAAATGTGTGGTATACTTATACCATGGAATATTATGCAGCCATAAAAAAGATGGAGACCTTTTTTTTTTTTATTAAGTCATTCGTACATAGATCAAAAAAACAACTATAGCCTAGGATGAAGAAGGAAAGGGGAGAGAAAGGGGAAGGGAGGCGGGTAGGATGATAGATGGAGGGTTGGTAGGGGGACCAAACCTATGGAGCATATGGCAAGTATAAGTTGAATCTATCAGGTGTAGAGCATAAATGTCCTAATCCTGTAATTAGGTCACAGTAGTGAAGGCTATGTTTTTTAGTAGGATGTAAGCATTCCCATCCATTATTATTGTACAAATAATCAACATATTGATTTATGTTTCACATGCATGTGTGAGTGATTGTAAATTGGTTTCACAGTAGTACTGAGTACATTGGATATATATCTTTTCCATTCCTGAAATACTACACTATGAAGAATATTTTCCAGCTCCATCCATGTAAACATAAAAGAGGTAAAGTCTTCTTTTTTAATGCTGCATAGTATTCCATGGTATACATATACCACAGTTTATTAATCCATTCATGGGTTGATGGGCACTTGGGCTTCTCCATGACTTTGCAATAATGAATTGAGCTATAGTGATCAATCGGGTACAAATATCTTTATTGCCAAATGATTTTTGGTCCTTTGGATATATACCTAGACGAGGATTTGCAGAATCAAAGAGCAGGTCTATATTTAGATCCCTGAGTGTTCTCCAAACTTCCTTCCAAAAGGGACGTACTAGCTTGAATTCCCACCAGCAGTGCAGAAGAGTTCCTTTTTCTCCACATGCACGCCAACATCTGTAGTTTGGGGATTTTCTGATGTAGGCTACTCTTACTTGAGTTAGATGGTATCTCAGAGTATGTTTGTTTGCATTTCTCTGATAATTAATGATGATGAGCATTTTTTCATGTGTCTGTACACCATGCACCTATCTTCTTCAGAGAAGCTTCTGTTCATGCTTCTTGCCCACAATGAAATGGGATCACTTTTTCTTTTTAAGTAATTAGTTTGAGTTATCTGTGGATTCTGGTTATTAGACCTTTGTCAGATATATAACATGCAAAAATTCTCTCCCATTCTGAGGTCTATTTGCTTTACTTAATATTTTCTTGGCAGTACAGAAGCTTTTTAATTTGATCAGATCCCAGTAGTGTATTTTTGATGTTGCTGTAATTTCCCAGAGTGTCCTCCTTATAAAGTATTCTCCTAGGCAAATTTTATGAAGCTTTTCCCTGCACTCTCTCTAAGAATTTTTATTGTTTCATGTCTTAAGTCTAAATCCTTTAACCAGTGAGAGTCAATTTTTGTTAGAGGAGAAAGATGTGGGTCCAGTTTCAATTTTCTACAGGTTGCCAGCCAATTTACCCAGCACCATTTGTTGAAGAGAGAATCTTTTCTCCAATTTATACTTTTAATAGGCTTATGAAAAATCAAATGATGATAAGTGTCTGGGTTCACTTCTTTGTCTTTAATACTGTTCCATACATCTAACTCTCTTTTTTTGTGCCAGTACCATGTTTTTTTCATCACTATCAATTTATAGTATAGTCTGAAGTCTGGAATGATGATTCCTCCTGATTTGTTTTTTTATTTCTGAGTAATGTCTTGGCTATTAAAGGTTTTTTCTGTTTCCATATAAAACAAAGTATTAATTTTTTCAGGTTTTAAAGTATGACAGAGCTGCTTTAATAGACATTGCATTAAATCTGTAGATTGCTTTAGGTAGTATAGACATTTAAAAATGTTGATTCTTCCCAGCCACGAACATAGTATATTTTTCCATTTGTTGACATCTTCAACTATTTATTTTCTCAGAGTTTCATAGTTCTCTTTACAGAGATCTTTCACATCCTTAGATACACTCCCAGATATTTAATCTTCTTTGGCACTATTGTAAAGCAAATAGGTCCTTGATTGATTTTTTCCCCCTTGGCTATTGTTGGTATATATAAAGGCTACAGATTTGTTGAGTGTTAATTTTGTAGCCTGAGACATTGCTGTATTCCTTGATCACTTCTAGGAGTTTTGTAGTTGATTGCCTGGGATTTTCCAGATATATAATCTATCATCTGCAAAGAGTGACAGTTTGATCTCCTCTGGTCCTATTTGGATACCCTTGATTGCTTTCTCTTGCCTGACTATGATGGCTAAGACTTCCATTACAATGTTAAAAAGTAGTGGAGCCAGTGGGCATCCTTGCCTGGTTCTGATTTGAGTGGAAATGATTTCAATTTTACTCCATTTAATATGATATTGGCTGTGGGTTTGTTATAGATGGCCTCTATCAGTTTAAGAAATGTTCCTTCTATACCTATTTTCTTAAGTGTACTGATCAAGAAAGGATGCTGGATATTGTCAAAAGTTTTTTTTCCGCATCAATTGAGAGAATCATATGGTCTTTGTTTTTTGTTTATATGATTTATTACATTTATGGATTTATATATATTGAACCATCCTTGGGACCCTGGGTCCCACCTGAAACCCACCTGTCATGATGTATAATGTGTTTGATGTGTTGTTGGACTCTGTTTGCTAGGATCTCATTGAATATTTTTGCAGCAATATCCATTAAAGATATTGGTCTATCATTTTCTTTTCTTGTTGGGTCTTTTCCTGGTGTGGAAATCAGGGTGATATTTGCTTCATAGAATGTGTTGGGAAGTATTCCTTCTTTTTCGATGTTTTGAAAAAGGTTAAGTAATATAGGTACTAGTTCCTCTTTAAAGGTAGAATTCTGATGTGAAGCCATCTGGTCCCGGGCTTTTCTTTTTGAGGAGATTTTTTATAGTTGATGCTATCTCAGAACTTTTTATAGGCTTGTTTAACATTTCCACTTCTTTTTGACAAAGTCCAGGAGGGTGGCATGTTTCCAAGTATTGATCCATTTCCTTCAGATATTCATACTTCTGAGAATAGAGTTTTATGTAATGTTCGTTAAGGATTTGTTGAATTTCTGAGGAGTCTTTTGTTATTTGTCCTTTATCATTTCTGATTGATTAAATTAGTGATTTTACTCTTCTACTTCTGGTTAGGTTAGCCAAAGTTTTATCTATTTTATTGACCTTTTCAAAAAACCCACTCTTTGATTGGTTGATCTGTTGTATGATTCTTTTTTTTCAAATTCATTTACTTCTGCTCTAATTTTAGTTATTTCTTTCCTTATGCTGGGTTTTAGTTTGGAATGTTCTTCCTTTTCCAATTGCTTGAGATGTCCTATTAAGTATTTGACTTCCTCTCTTTCTGTTCTCTTGAGGACAGCTTGCAATGGTATAAATTTCCCTCGTAGGACAGCTTTTGTGGTATCCCAGAGGTTCTAATAGTTCATGTCTTCATTATCATTTTGTTCCAAAGATTTGGTAATATCCTTCTTAATTTCATCTGTGACCTAGCTATCATTCAGCATGAGGTTATTTAGTTTCCATGTTTTTGTATGCATATGCATGTTGTTGCTGAGTTCAACATTTATTGCATGATGGTCAAAAAAAATTACAAGGAATGATTTCTATTCTTTTAAATTTACTGAGGTTAGACTTGTAACCTAATATGTGATCAGTTTTGGAGGATGATCCGTGGGCTTATGATAAGAATGTGTATTCAGTTTTTTTAGTATGAAATGTTCTGTAGATGCAAATGTTGAATGGTTAAGTTTAAGGCTAAAATTTCTTTGCTTAGCTTCTTTTTGAAGGATCTATCCAACACTGCCAAATGACTGTTAAAATCTCCAACAATTATGGTGTTAGAGGAAATCATATTGCTCATGTATGTTAGAGTCTGTTTTATAAATTAAGGTGCATTCTGGTTGGATGCATGTTGACGATTGAAATCTCATTATGTTAAGAGTTGTGCTTAACAAATATGAAATGGCTATCATTATCCTTCCTTACATTGGTTGTTTTAAAGCCTATTGTATCTGTGAATAAAGTTGCAATACCTGCTTTTTTCTGAATTCCATTTGCTTGAATTATAGATGACCATTCCTTCACCCTAAGTCTATGTTTATCTTTAAAGGTAAGGTGAGATTTTTGCATGCAGCAGATGTCTGGCCTGAGTTTTTGTATCCAGTCCACCAACCTGTGCCTCTTTAGAGGACAATTAAAGCCATTCACATTAATTGAGAGTATTAATAAGCCAGATAGCATTTTAGATATCAAGTTTTTTGAATGTCCAGCAGATATTTTTAATCCTTTCATCACTGTTGAAGTTGGAATTTGATCAAAAGTTTCTGAATGCATTTACTTTGATGGTGGAGGATTGTGTTGTTCATTATGGAGGATATAGGGATACAGCAACCCACACTCAGGTGTGGCAGTTTAGCTTCATGTGTTCCCCATGGAAAATGGGGGTCTCTTTCTCTACTTTGCTCCTCTTTCCCACCCAGTCCCTGGTGACCCAACAGGGCTAAGGTCCTGCTACCTCCAATAAGCAGATGTAATGGGGATTTTTGTCTGTCAGAGTCAAGGGAAGATCAGTGTCCCCACAGTGTGGCCACTACCCTCTGCTACCAGCCTGCTAGGGGAGCTGAGGCCTGCCTGCCTCAGGTACTCAGTAGACACTGGCGAGTGTTCCACTTGGACTCAGTTTAATCCTGAGTGTAACAAGTGAGCAAATGCTTTTTTTCTTCAGCCACTGAACCTTTGCACCTGCCACTCTGTAGCACTGGTATCCCTATAGAGTGAGTTCTTATTTCCTCTGGGAGTCCTCAGTGTTTGGGAGGTGTCTCTCCAAAGTTAGAACCTGGTGGGATCGCTCTACTGTTGCTGGATGTTTGTGGGAAGTGCCCCTTTACAGCTCCCAGGGCAACTGCCGCAGCCAGAGAGTTCTGGCCATAGGAGCAGCTCTGGGAGCACAGGCACACGGATCCAGCAGCAGGGCAGGGGAGGCGGGCTGCACACAATTCTGGCAGTCCCTAGTGCCCAGTGACTTTGGCCAGGAGAGTGCTTGGCTTATGAGTCTGGTCAGGCATGGGTGCAGCATAGAGGCTGGGAGGACTCAGGGGGCTGGTGTGGGAAGCAGAGCCTGGGAAGCATGGCTCTAGCAGTGTCAGGCCCAGGGCATGGGAAGCACAGCTGTAGCAGTCTTGGACCCCTGGGCTGGGCACATGGTGCAGGGAGTGCAGTCTGGAAAGCACAGCTCTAACAGTCATGGGCCAGCATGTTGGGGGCAGGGAACAGGGAGCATAGCCCAGGAAGCATGGCTCTAGCAGTCTTGGGCCCCTAGGCCAGGAGCAGGGCATGGGGAGCACAGCCTGGGAAGTGTGGCTGTAGCAGTCTCAGGCCACTGGGCCAGGGGCCTTGCGCTTGCTCTGGCAGGGGTGGGGGACGTTGCTTGTGAGCCTCCTCTCACAGTTTCTGTAGGCAACGGGGGAAGGGTGGAGTAGAAGATCAGAATGGCAGTGAAATCATTAGTTCAATTTTTCTGCCTGGTGAGAGAATGTTTGGAGTCTCATCAGGGTCCCTCCAGGGAAGTAAACCCCACTTCCTATAGCTTTCACACGTGGGATGAGACTATATGTCCTCAGTTCACCACTCACCTGTAGAAAACTTACAGGAGCAGACAAAGAGAAAACAAAAAGAAAAACACTACTTTCTTGGGAGAGGGGACTGATACTTCTTTTGGGATGTATTCTGTACCTGAAGACTGCTTTCTTGGGGTCGCAGCTTGCCTCAGCAGAGGTGACCTGAAGATATCACTCTTCTCTCTCAGCTTTGCTCTCAGTCTTTGGCTTGATTGGGTACTTTCTGGACATTATCCTTCCCTCTGGATGGGAGCTTCTGTCAGAATCTGGTTCCAGTTGGCCATCTTGCCCCTCCCCCACGAAAAGATGGAGACTTTACCTCTTTTATGTTTATATCAATGGAGCTGGAACATATTATTCTTAGTAAAGTATCTCAAGGGTGGAAGAAAAAGTATCTGATGTACTCAGTACTGTTATGAAACCAATCCATAATCACCCGCACTTTCATACGAATGATAAACCACAACTATAGCTCTGAATGAAGGAGGGACAAGGAGGGTAAAGGGAGGTGAGAGGTATGGCTGGGTGGAGGGAGGGTGACTGGTTTGACCTCATCTATTGTGCATATTGCAATGTACATGTCAAATTTATTAAGAGTATATGGCTTGGCGCCTATAGCTCAGCAGCTAGGGCACAATCACTTACATTGGGGCTGGCGGGTTCAAGCCCAGCCGGGCCCTACCAAACAACAAGGACAACTACAACAGAAAAATATCTGGGCATTGGTGGGGACCTGTAGTCCCAGATACCAGGGAGGCTGAGGTAAGAGAATCTCTTAAGCCCAAGAGTTTGAGGTTACTGTGAGCTGTGATATCAGGGAACTCTATGGAGGGCAATGTAGTGAGACTATCTCAAAAGAAAAAAGATAAATGTCTTAACACAATAATTAAGTAAGTGAGGTGAAGGGTATGTTAACCAGTTTGATATAAGCATTCCTAACTGTATATAAAATCAGCACATTGTACCCCATAACAATAATGTACAGTTATGATTTAATAAAAAGGGACTTAATTAAACTAAAAAGCTTATGAATATCTACATAACACAATAATCAAAGCAAACATAAAGTGTTATAATGTTAGAAATGTGACAGAGGATTGATAACTAGAATCTACAGATAACTCAAATTAATCAACAAAAAAGTGCAAACAATCCCATCTATCACCAGGCAAGAGACATGAACAGAACCTTTTCGAGGAGGACAGATAGATGGACAATAAGCACATGAAAAATTTCTCATTATCCCTAATTATCAGAGAAAACATATCAAAACCACTGTAAGATATCACCTAATCCCAGTAGAATAGTCCACATCACAAAATCCTAAATGTACAAATGTTGGTATGATGGGGAGAGAAGGGAACATTTTTGCATTGTTGGTGTGATTGCAAACTAATATAGCCTATATAGAAAGAAGTATGGAGAATCTTGAAAGAGGTAAATGTAGACATTCCATTTGTTCCCACAATGCTGCTACTATGCATCTACTTGGAAGAAAATGAATATCATTTATTATATTTATAATTATTGGGATATCATTATATCACAAGGACATTTGCACTAGAATCTTTATTGCAGGTCAATTCACAATTGCTGAGGTGTGACAGCAACCAAGTTTCCGTAAACCCATGAATGGATTAATAAACTGTGGTGTATGTATAGCATGGAATACTATCTGGCCATAAGAAGATGGTGATTTTACATCTTTTGTGTTTACCTGGAATGAGTTGAAACACATTCTTCTTAATAAATTATTGTAAGAATGGAAATGCAATTATCCACTTTACTTAATACTAATGAGAAACCAACAGAAAAAGTACATGCCCATAGGATGCCCTTTGTTGGATTCATACACAAGTATATTCAAGTGGGTGTAGGGGAGAGGAGGAAAAAGAGGAAGGGAATAGGGGAAGAAGAAGGAGGAAGGAGGAATTGGTAAGCTCTTACCTAACTGGCACATTGTGAGGGTTTACATCACTCCCTCTAAATGAAGAGCTCAACTACAACCTGGGCTTTACCTCAGAAACACAAACAATGTACTCTAATCATTTGTATTCTCATATTAATCTTAAAAAAAGAAACACATTCTTCTTAGTAAAATAACACAAGAATGGAGAAAGAAGTATCCAATGTATTCAATACTAATATAAAACTAATGTATAAACAACTATGCACCCATATGAAAAAAATAATACAAATATATTCTAGTGAGGGGGAAGGGACAAAAGAGAAAGGGGATGAGGGAAGGTGATTGGCAAGTTCTCACCTAATGTGCACAATTTAAGTGTACTCAGAACACACCCTGAGAGAAGGGCTCAACTTTGAGTTGAACTTTACCTTAGTGAACAATGTAACCTAAACAGTTGTACACTTTTACTAATGAGAAATAAAAAAATAGAAAGAAAATAAATTCAGCATAACAATGAAATCCCATAAAATTGGAATATGCATGTGGTTGTGTACACATGCATCAGCCAAGATAATTTTAAGAACTGTTAAATGGGCACTTGGGCTTCTTCTATGACCTGACAATTATGAATTGGGCTGCAATAAACATTCTAATACAAATATCTTAGTTGTAATGTGGTTTTTGGTCTTCTGGATATATACCTAATAAAGGAATTGCAGGATCAACTTTACATCCTTCATGTTTACATGGATGGAGCTGGAAAATGTTCTTCTTAGCAAAGTAGCACAAGAATGGAAGAGTAAGTATCGAATGTACACAGCTCTATTATGAGATTTTTAAGAAAGTTTTATTTAGACATCTAAAATCTTAGAAGTAAAAGAGACTTCAAGAAGGTTCACAGATGCCTTTGTTACCTGCCTGGCCTATAAGAACGCAACAACATTCAGGGACCAGGTCCTCAAACATTGCTTATCACTGGCAATCACACTCGATGAAGGAAATCAGAGTGAGTTTTAGAAAATGACTATGGACTATAAGAGGGGGAAAAAAACTCTTTCTGGGTTCCACATGTCACAATTAGTGAGTGGAATATTAAGCACAGAAACCGCTGTCATCTGTTATAAATATTAAGATCATGTAGAATTACTAAATGTTCCAGCTGAAGACCGTCCCATTCTCCCTGGTTATCTGGTCTGCATTTGGGAGATGTTAGAACTCATTCAAGTGCTGCTTTAAGTATCTTGCTGAACACGGACAGCTGCGTCCAGGCCCGGATCGCTTTTAATATTTTCCTAACCAAACTCCCTTTCTCAAGCTTCTTCATGGCAAATTCCACTCCATTGCAAAAGTATACTGGTAAGTTCTAGACACTGGTAATTTTAATAATTATGTAACTCTGAGGAAAGAATGGCTTTGGATATCGAGAAAAATGGATCAATTATTGAGGAGAACATTGGAAAGAGTGGTAGCTCAATTTAATGTCTCTGATGGGAATAGATAGGGCTGGCCTGCTGTCTTTTATAAAATATTTCTCAAGATATGGTCCATGTAGAAGAGGCCAAATGGGAATAAAGCATCTCCTATGAGCCAAGAGTTCAAAAACATTATTTATTAAAAACTAACAACTGCTTGGCATAGACATCACCCTCATCTTAAATACGAGGAAATAGAGACAGAGAGGTATATAATTTGTCCAAGGTCACACAGCTTGGTGGAGCCTAATTGGGAACCCAGATGTGACTCATTACACAGCCTCTATACTAGAATTCTACCACAGAATTTTCTCCTAAGAACTATTGTAAGACAAACATCTGTGTTTTCCTGTTTCTTTCCCCAATACCAATAATTACATGAGTAATAATTACATTTTATCCCTTTCATCTATTCATTCATTGATTTAATCTAAAGTCTTTCTAACTCTTTCTTTGAGTGAATGCAAAGTAAGCTCTTCTCTCTCTACTTTCTGGTGCAATAGAACTTATAAAGGCAGTGATGGCTAGATGTCCCTCCAGTGCTCTTCTTCCAAAGTAATAGAAACTGGGACTTTTTTGGGTAGGTAAATGGCTACCCAGAATAAAGGCCACATATGCAAACCTCCCTTGCTGCAAGTTTTGACCATCAGAACATATTCTAGCCATGGGATATAAGGTTCTTGTAGCAAATTCTGGGTGCCTTTTTCAAAAGACACCTCCTATATGTTCTTTTGCATCCCTCTCCCCCATCCCTTTCTTCTCTTCTGCCTAGAAGCAGATATAATGGTTCTAGGCACTATTTTGAACCATGAAGATAAGGGCCTCCCTAGGGATAAGAAAAGAATGAGCTGAAATGAGCCCCGTTCCTTAAAGACTTTACAGAGCGGGAGCCCAGCAGAGCGTCACAGGAGCCCTTAGCTGCCTATCTCCAGGAATTTGTGTAGGAAGAGAAAAAAGGGGGGGGGGGGCTTCTCCTTTGTTTAAGCCACAGTTATTTAGGATCTTTATTACTCACCATGAAGCATAACCTTAGGTGACAGATACACTTACCTACTCTTCGGACTTGAAATTGAGCCTCAAAATCCTAAATACATATTTTTATAATACGTTTCCTAGCCACTCTGGTAAATATCGTGGTGGCAAATTATTTTTCAATATTTGGGTTTTTCAGCAATTCCTTCTCTAAACACTAGCAAGTGTTAATATCCCCTACCTTTCTCTGCAGATTGTAGGCAGTGGTCTTGCTTTCAATGACTGCTTTGCTCTCAAGACGGACCAGCTGCTCTGTGCGAGCTAAAACCACATCCAGGCGCATGTCAAAGCCAAGTTCAGCAGCCATCTGGTTCAATTTCATTTTTTCTGAAAGCTGATCCAGAAATTTAAGATACTAAACCCAAGAACAAAAATAAAAAGAACACAACGGTAAAAGTTAGTGGGTGATCTCACAGCATCCTTCTCTTTCTCCCAAGCTCACAGGTAGTTCTCTTGAAACCCAGAATGGAGCCTGGACTTTGACCCCAATATCGGTAATGAATTTTTGAATCGCCCTGCCAGTTTCCAGCCCTCTCCTTCTTAAAGGACTCTTGACATTCCTGTTCAGGAACCTTGAGGTTCAGCCTTAATATTATGCACTTTGGGGCAGTGCCGGTGGCTCAAAGGAGTAGGGCGTGGGCCCCATATACCAGAGGTGGTGGGTTCAAGCCCGGCCCCAGCCAAAAACTGCAAAAAAAGGGAAAAAAAATTATACACTTTTTCTGACCCTGCCATATGACAAATTTGGCTATGGTCCTGATTTCTACCCTCATGTCTCTACTTTGGCAATATACTGCTGGGACAGTGCCCCTTGCAGGCTAATCTAACCTCTGACACCCACTCATGCACTTTCCATGGGAAATTTTCCCACCTAACTGACCTGGAAGGTGGAAACTGGCAACTTATCCGGTTGCCACTTAGCTTTTCTCAGGCTCTATAGATCACTCCAAACTCCGAGCTCTCCATACACACAAAATTCGAACATCTTGATTCAATTATTTTGTTACTTACACGTTTTTAGAAAATCTCTTTTAAAGTGTTTAATGAACAAAGGTAAATAAGCAGCATGCTAGTATAAAATAGAGCTTATAAAGAATCAAAGTTCGCGTTTTAACAGGTTCAAGTTACAAGACTATTTAAGAACCTTCTTCCCCTTGATTTCTGTGGTTTACCTGGCCATGCCCAGACGTAGAATAATGCTTACCAAGTGCTGGCTAGATAAGCAAATCAGCCGATGAGCTTTCTAAATTATAATTTTATGATTTGGATTCTATCTTTGATATTATATTCTGATTGCAATAACTTCTCATTTATCTGGCATTTGCAGGCAACTAAGTGTTTAAGTAAATATGATTTCCTGCTAACTGAATAAAGTGTACCAGCTTAAAGCCCAAAACTATTTTTTAATCATCAGGATAAAATTATTTGTAAGTGTATTATTTTCCAATTGTGTTAAATGGTATACATATGAATATAATTCGATCTCTTCTCTGTAAGTCACAGTCACTGCAAATATCACTTGCTGTCTTGTGCTAGGAAACCCTAAGTTGCTTGTGTCTCTGCATCTTCAGGTCACCACTTCTCAATGCTATATCAGCTCTTTCTCTCGGAAGGCTAATTTCTAATCTGTGTGTTTAAAAGTGGCCTGACTGCTATTGCTTGTGTTCTGCACAAAATAGAATCAGTACCTCTTATATGAAGGAATAAAAGCCTCTTTTTTGATTTCTACATATGACCCATTCATGCAAGGGTTACAACAGACAAAGAGATTAAGACAAGACCAAGCCAAGACCCCACACAGGAAGCAGAACCCTTTTCAAGGATCTTGGCTATCCCTCCAAAGATCAAGGTTACGCCAAACTTTAATTCCATACAAGGGAAAGATTACTGTCTATTTTGTTCATTTGAATCACAGTTCATAGTTTCTTTTTTTTTTTTCATAGTTTCTTTAAATAAGAAATTGTGTATTCTACTCTCTGTGTGTCAGCCCGGATAATCTTCCTTTAGCATTTAAACTCTGTACAACTTTGCTTTTCAATTTTACATGATACAGTCCTTACTAGGATGTGGGTTTCACATGTGGCGAGCTACAAAAAATTCTCCATGGACAGAACGAGCTTTCATAATTCTTTCATTACGGAGGGTCATTTAGGCATAATTCCAATTAAAATTAACAATATATTATATTGAAGGAAAGGAAGAGACATCAACCACCTGAAATTTTTGCCTTTGATTTATTTCTCCTACAATTCAAAGAACGTTTATTGAGTCCTTCTCTGGGCCCTGGAAAAACACAGAAAAAATTTTTTTCCCTGGCCTCAAAAAAACCTGGAATATTTAGAGAAGAAAATGTTACATCAATCCAGGAAAGGGTGCAAAGTGCTGTAAGAGAAGCAAGTCCATGGCATTCAGGGAGCCTGAGGAAGCAGAAAGAAGTCTCTTAGGGACGACGGCCAGAGGCGGTGATGTTTGAGCTGAACCTTGAAGAGATAGTGGTTGCAGGTGAAGAAGGCGAGAGAACATTCTCTGAGCACTGGCTATGGGAGGGAGGTGAGGAGACCAGATGAGTGTTGTTACAAACTTGACTGTGAATGTCTATAGGCTCAGCAATCACTCACCAGAGACCCACCAGAGCCCTACGAGTCCCAGAAGGTCTCTGTGTTTGCCCCTGTTGGCAGGAGAGATTGCAGAGGAGGGGGAGATGGAGAGGGCCACTGACCAGCTCATGAAATTTAAGGCCATGAGAAAAGAAGGTATCTGGACCTGATCTTGAAGGCCCCAGAAAGCCACTGACCAGTCTTAAGACGGAGAAAGATGATAGTCAGTGTGCATTTTATTAAAAGCTCTCTGGCAGCAGTGGAGAGAGCAAATTGGAAGGTGTGGAGACCAGAGCAGAGAGCTTGGTTGGACGGTTGTTCCCTAGTCCGGGTGCATGAACGTGACACTCAGAGCAAAGCACTGCTACTGGACAGAGAGAAAGGGGAGAAGTGTTGGAGGGCTGGGAAGGAGACAGGATTGGGGCTTAGGCATTAATGAAAAAGAGGGAAGCACTGAAGATGGCTTAGGCAAATGGAGCCAGATTACCACCATTCCTGAAGCAAGAGAGGGGTGAATTTGGGGAGAAACCACTTTAGTCTTAACTACAGTAGGACCTCCATAGTCGACCACCTCCCTACATTGACCATCCCCTTAGGTTGACCTGATTTTCATAGACCAGACAGGCACCGCATGTACATATCAGTACGGTACGCCTCGTCCCTTATGTTGCCACCTCTATATATTGACCAGTTTGTTACAGTCTCTTGGGCGGTCACCTTACAGAAGTTCCAGTGTATATGCAGGTGTTGAAGGACCATCACAGTGCAACAGGCAGTTAGACTGCTTCTGATTACAGTACTATCCACAGGTATAATATTTCTTTTCAAAATCAAAATTTCAACTAATTAGATATAGAATATTTCAACATTTTACATGTAGAAAAAACTCGCTTTGGCCTCCCAAATTTCCCAAGTCTATCTCCTGTCTGCAGTCACAGAACCACCCCTTGGTCCAGACATCTATTATCTTCTGATCTAGAATATTCTAAGAATCCCCTGACTGGGCTCTCTGCTTTCATCTCTAGACCCTCTGAGCCAGTCTGCCTTGACTGCCTTATTTTACTCAAAAACCTTCTATGTCTTTCCATTTCCTACAAGATGAAGCCTTGGTAGTTCCTCTAGACCTATCTCTATTGTGCCCACCTGCCCCCAGGCCACCTCCAGCTCCAGTCTCCCTGCACCTCCTTCTCCCCTAGCCATCTTCTCACACCTCCCTTCCTTCTTGGCTCCTGCTGCTCCTGCTAGCTTGAATTCCTTCCCACCTCCTCCACCTGACAAATTCCTACTCATTGTGTAAGGCTCCTTTCAAATATCACCTCTTTTGCAAAAATGGCTCTTTCCTCATTGGGGAATAGGAAAGAAGTAATTGCTCCTTTTTCCCAATTCCTGTTGGATTTCATACCCGCCTCCATCATGGCACTAATTGTGCTGATCATGCCTGGGTCTACCTCTCTCTCCATTAAATGATTTTCCACGGGCACCTCTTTGTGCATCTTTGCATATCCAACCTTGAGGTAGGTCTGGTGCTTCCTCAGTTTTTTAAGTACAGAAAAATGAAAATGAATGAGTTTCTTCAGTATAGATATTTTGATCTAAGAATATTTTTCATGCCAAATACTGCACCTGAGCTTTTGATTCCATTTCTTCCCTTTCTTTCCCACCCTCCCTCCCATGGACTCTTTCAATCCACAAGCACTTACCTCCCTTGCTTTAATCCTGTTTTTTACAGCTACGCTTTCTGCCTCTTTTTTCTTTGGTCACCAGACTTCACAGCATAATTTGCAGCCCCTTCCCTCCCCTCCCCCCATTCCTTTCTACTCATCTCTCAATCCAAAGCAAACTGGCTTCTATTTGCTACCATTCCTCCAAAACTGCCCCTGGGAGGTCACCGATGCTCTCCCCACACTCAAATCCTCAGTGAGGAGCCTTCTCTTCTCCCTGGACTCTCCTTTCCCAACAGGCTGTCAGCACCATCACTTCTGAGCCTCTGCATCCTGCCATCTCAGCTCCACAGAGACATCGCATATCTTCCCAAAATACTACGATGCTCACGGTCACTCATCACACGTCACATTCCACAGTGTGAGGAGAGTTTCATCTTCCTAATCCACACCATTCCAGTCTTCTCTCTTACAGACCCACAAAGAATGCTGTGTTCCAGCCATGCGGGGTTCCCCACTCCACATTCTCTGAATGTACCGTGCACCGGCAAGATTCCATGCCTTGGTTCAAACCATTTCCTCTGCAGTACTTGTCTCTTCTCTCCACTAGAAGCTACTTATCCTGCAAAGATGAATTGAATCATCTCCTCCCCTATAAAATCTTCCCTTTACCCCAAAGTTCCTACGGCACTTCATTAATTCAATCCATCTATTACACACAGAATACTTATAACCTTATAAACCAGCAAATTATCTGAGTATCTGTCTCCTCAGAACTTCAGGGCTCCACCTACAAGGCACATTCAACAAATACTTGTTGAAAAAAAATGAAAATAAAAAGCCAATTACATATTAAAATTAGTAAGTAAATAAATACTTGTTAAGTTTAAAGGAATTAATGGGAATCAAGGACACTGCAGACAATAGGAAGAGGCCCATTGTTCCTTAGATTGGACTTAACCAATCTAAGTGCTGTAAAGTTCAGAACATTTCCAGGTAAAATCTTATACTGCAACAGATGCTTCCACCCATAGACGTGTCCCCAAGATTATTACTTTTTGTTTCTCAGTATTCGAGTTGTCTTGCAAAACATCTCTAGAAACCAGCTCTCCCTCCAGGTATGTTAGCTGACCCTGAAGAGTCTCCAACTTGTTCTCTGCCTTCTGGGCCCTCTGGAGAGCTTTCTGGTATAAACCAGACTCTTGTTCCAACTGTTCCACAAGCTCAGATACTTGGGCTTCAAGCTGGGAGACCATCTGGAAACAAAGAAACAGAACAAGGCTAAGCCTTGTTTTAAGATGCAACAAAGTGTTAAAACCTATTGCTCAGCCTAAGCGACAAAACTATTTATGACACTGACTTCCAGATTTTTTGTAAAACTTAAATTTAAAATAGGTAATTGACAGCTGTATTTGCCTCAGAAATAAATCTACATTTATTATCTAATAAAATATTTTGATTGGTATTTTTTCATTTTTATATAATTCCTTCAACAAGTTAACTGATAAATATTCATGAGTAACATTTACTTACCATCAAAATTTGAACTCAGGAGTTTCAAAGTTTAGTTGGAAAAGAGTTAAGATAAAAAATACTTTAAAAATCTACAGGCTCGGTGCCTGTGGCTCAAGTGGCTAGGGCGACAGCCACGTGCACCTGGGGTGGTGGGTTCAAGTCCAGCCCGGGCCTGCCAAACAACAATGATGGCTGCAACCAAAAGAATGGCCTGGGTGTTGTGGCGGGCGCCTGTGGTCCCAGCTACTTGGGAGGCTGAGGCAGAAGACTCACTTGAGCCCAGCAATTGGAGGTTGCTGTGAGCTGTGATGCCACAGCACTCTACCCAAGGGGGACAGCTTGAGGCTCTGTCTCAAAATAAATAAATAAATAGGATAATCTAAGAAGAAAAAATAATAATAAAATCTACAAAAAGAGGCTGGTTTCAATGGCTCATGCCTGTAATCCTAGCACTCTGGGAGGCCAAAGCAGATCTCTTGAGCTCAGGAGTTGAGACCAGCCTGGGCAAAAGCAAGACCCCATCTCTACTAAAAATAGAAAAATTAGCCAGATGGTAGTGGGCACCTATAGTCCTACCTACTCAGGAGGCTGAGACAGGAAGATTCCTGGAGCCCATGAGTTTGAGGTTGCTGTTAGCTAGGCTGAGGCCATGGCACTCTAGCTTGGGTAAAAGAGTGAGACTGTCTCAAAAAAAAAAAAAAATCTACGAAAGAATCATTCCTTACAGAAACTCTTCCACCACATATAGTTGATGAAAGATTATACAGTGCGTTAATCTTGATGAGTAACTTTGAGGCATTTGGGAGAATTCAATGCAGAAATACCTTTTCAAACTTTTTTTCAATGTTCTATGAATATTGGTTACACACACCCCAAACTCCAGTCATGATGACTGCATACTTATACAGTCATATTATCATGAGCATTTGAAAGGTCAAAATCTCTTTAATGTGGTGATTCTAACTAGGGGTAATGGAAATGTTTAAGAGGGGCAGGAAGAATCCTGAATCTCCCTCAATACTTTCATTGCCCCTGTTAAGCCCACAGTGGCTCCCCACAGCCCCCCTAATTTGTCTAATGTTCCCATCCTTCTCAAGACTTCCTTCCTTTGCCCTGGCCATTGCCTTGGACCAAGAGCAGAAGTTTACCAAAGATCTCAGGTACATTTTCCAATACACAATCTGATTTTGCTAAATCCAGTTTTCATAAAATGAATTCAACAAAACTAACATGTCTGGGTTGAGAAATTTGTCTCCTTCTGATAGTTTATTTTGGAAGAAAAAGGCAAAGAGTAGTGGATATTTATGTAATGCTACAGTACCATTCTCACAGAAATTGAGACATCTTGATTGGTTTATATTTTTTACAGTGTAAATTTTTAAAAAGGAGATAAATTTTGCTTACCTAAAACAACCACGTTTAAAGGCAAGAAGGCATGCAGGCTGTCTTCAAACTTTTTAAAATGTTATTACATGAAAGACCAATTAGATTTGTTCTGAGTTGCCCTCAAAGCTGAGAGTTAAGATGAATAGGGATATAGCACAGAAGGAATCCCACCTCCATACAAAGGAGAATTTTTCCCCAGTCTCTCTGATTATAGGTAGCATATGCCCAATATAAAATACTCATTAAGGAAAAACAAGTACAATTAAGTGAAAAATAATCTCTCATGATCCACCACCAAGAAGCGATAACTATTAATATTTTTGATGATTTGCTTTTTCTTTTGTTTGTTTTTTTGAGACAGAGCCTCGAGCTGTCCCCCTGGGTAGAGTGCTGTGGCATCACAGCTCACAGCAACCTCCAACTCCTGGGCTCACCCGGCCATTTTTTGGTTGCAGCCATCATTGTTGTTTGGCGGGCCCGGACTGGGGTTTCAAACCCACCACCTTAGGTGTACGTGGCTGGCGCCCTAGCCGATTGAGCCACAGGCGCCGAACCAAAATTCTTAATGCTTTAATGGCTGCTTTAAGAATCCATCATAAGAATGCATCATAATTGAGAATTTCTTTATAGAAAAGGGAAAACGTTCTAATGATTGAGCAATCTAAGGTACCCAGGGAGTGGGTTCCTAGTCATTGAAGACGGCCAGAAACTGGCCGACTACAGCCAGCCCTCATTTTACTGTGCTCTGCTTTACTGCCCTGATCGGTACAGTGTTTTTTATAAATTGAGGGTTTGTGGCAACCCTGCATTGAGCAAGTGTATCGGATCATTTTTTCCAACAGCAAGTGCTCACTTCATGTCTCCACGTCACATGTGGTAATTCTCACAATATTTCAAATGTTTTATTGATCTCTTATCTGTTCTGGTGATCTGTGATCAGTAGTCTTTAATGTAACTATTGTAATTGTTTTGGGGTTCCACAAACTCTGCCCATATTAGACTGTGACTTAATCAATTGAGGTTGTGTGTGTCCTGGTGGCTCCACGGAATGTCATTCTCCCTCTCCTTGGACACTCCACTTCACTGACACACAGGAATATTGCAATTGAGCCAATTATCATAATAAAGTGACAATGGCCTCTAAGTATTCAAATGAAAGGAAGAGTCACAAGTCTCCTGCTTTAAATTAAAAGCTAGACGTGATGAAGCTGAGTGAGGAAGACATGCGGAAAGCAGACCTTGTGCGCCAATTAGCTGAGTTGAAAAAGCAAAGGAAATGTCTTAAAAGTGCTCCTCTAGTGAGGCATAAGAAACAAAACAACCTTACTGCTGATACGGAGAAATTTTTTTGGTCTCAACAGAAATCAGTCCAGCCATAACATTCCCTCAAGCCAAAGCCAAATGCAAAACAAGGCCCTAACTCTCTTCAATCCTGTGAAGGCTGAGAGAGGCAAGGACGCTGCAAAGGCAAAGCTGGAAGCGAGCAGAGGTCGATTCGGAGGTTTAAGGAAAGTAGCCTTCTCTAGAACATGCACCCAAGATGAGGCCGCCAATGCTGAGGGAGAAGCTACAGCAAGTTATCCAGAAGATCCAGCTCCAGTCACTGACAAAGGTGGCTCCAGTAACAAAAAAGCCTCAGAAGGCGATGGCATCTAGGACTTTCACAGCCAGAGAGGAGCAGTGAATCCCTGGCTTCAAAGCTTCAAAGGAGAGGTTGGCCGCCTTGTTAGGGGCTAATGCACAGGGTGGCAGGAAGCCACTGCTTATTTACTAATATGAAGTGCTAGGGCCGCCTCTCAGGGGACTGATGCATATCATGGGAGGTACGACAGTGTGTCTGTGCCGCAGAGATGTAGGTTCACATTGAACTCCAAGTAGGAAGTGAGTCTTTCCACCTGAATGAGATAAAAGATGCAACGACTCTCCTCTGGAGAGAGGGAGATCTGCGGGATCACTTAGCCGTGGTCAGCACACCCTAGACTCTACTGGAAGGAAGCAAAGTCTTCTGTGAAAACTGTAAGCGCTCCTTTCTGAAGATGACACCCTGAGAATCGGCAGTAAGTTAGACTCGGGGAAGGACAGTGACCCTGAAGGAAGCAGCAGACATCGCTGTGGATCAGAGCACAGGCAGGGGGCTTTGGAGCCAGACAGCCTGGTTTCAGGTTCCCACTGTGCCGCTGACCAGCATGTTAACCGAACAAGTACTTGACTTCCCTGAAACTGGGAGACTTTCTGTGACAGTTAAATGAGCTAATTTAGACAATTGGAGCATGGCTTCTCAGCCTTTTGGCTAAGCTCAAGTGTAGACAATTTGAGCAGCTTACTTCACACCCTATTGCAGTCGCACACAGTGCATCCATTTTTGACATAAAATTATCGCTCCACTATATGGGCTTAGTCAATCCTCTGCTCTTGCCGTAACGAGCTAAAAAGTCCCTTCAGGAAGTTGTCCTATATCTCAAATTATTTTGGGCTGTAGAGTCTTTTTTTCCAAATAGAAGTCTGTCTGGAAAAGACAAATAAGGACAAGTGTGTTTGAATTAAAGGTAAGAAGGTCTCTCTGGTATCTTCACCCTGTGTGGACCCAAGAGTGGTCCATGGAACCTTGAAGACTCAGCAGAGTATGATTTTTAAAGCTGCTAATATGGCCAACCGTGGTGGCTCATGCTTGTAATCCTAGCACTCTGGGAGGCTGAGTCAGGGGAATTGCTTGAACTCAGTAGTTCAAGACCAGCCTAAACAAGAGTGAGACCTCCATCTCTACTAAAATAGAATAAAAGCATCCAGGCAGGGCACCTATAGTCCCAGCTACTCTGGAGAGTGAACCATAAGAGGATCACTTAAGCCCTAGAGTTTGAGCTTGGTGGGAGATATCATGACGCCGTGGCACTCTACCCAGGGTGACAGAGTGAGACCTTGTCTCAAAAATAAACTGCTAATATGCAGATGGCTGAACTTTGCAGGATCCACCCAACAGAGATACTAGAAGGGTGGTGCAAACAGCTGACAGACTCCTAATCTCTGCGCACCAGAGAACGTGGCTTCAGAAGTTCATTTAGGTCTCAGGGCAGATGACACCACTGAGTTTCTTCAGAGCTGAATCTACATACATTTATTTAAATACAGTCATATTCCAATCTGACTCAGTTCTTGAGAACAGCAAACCCCAGTGACTAGGTGAACATCTCTGTGATCCACCCAAACTGTGAACTTAGCTTGTTTTTCACACCAGAAGGTCTAAGGAATAACTAAGCTTTAATTTTAATTTTATTTTATTTCTTAATGTCATCTATTAACATATACCTAATATTCTGGGGAACAAAAGGTACCAGTGATTTTAATATCAGAGATAGAGGAAATAGGGTAGGGTGGAGGTGGGGGAGTAATACCAAATATACACCTCAATTTTTTAAAGAAAAAAAGCACTAAAGCAAAGTATACTTTAAGAACAAGCAGCAGCAGGACTTTGGGAAATGATGTCATAATGCCCTAAGGGAGTTAATTCACTCCCCAAGGACAAGTATTTGTTGATTTCACCAGACAGACATTTTTGCTCTAAGACTGAACCAAATAAAAGCCAAAGAGCTCTACACTGAAGAAAGAGCCACTTGGGTCACTTAAGGTCCAGTGCTTTTCGGACACAAACAGCTCCTTTCCAATTATTCAAGCTACGATTTTCACTCAGAAAGTATATAAAATAAGTTAGGAGTTGCTACCAACAACATCAACCAAATCCTTCTTCCTGCTTGTCAGCACGTGCGGCCAACACTGTTGCCTGGCCAATATCCCCCCTCCTCCTTGGTTCATGGGAACTTTGGGGGGGGTTGAGTTGGGTCACACTTTGAGGTACCGGAGGAAATGTGACCTGCTGTGGAAATGGGCTCTTTACGGCAGTAAGGGGATAAAATTGAGATCATTAGAGTGGTCTCTAATGGAATAAGACCAACATCTTTAAAAAATGAAAGATTCATCCACAAAGACAGACGTTCATAGAGGGAAGATGACAGGAGGACACAGGAGGACACTGTCACAAGCCAAAGATCACCTGTGGCCACCGAAGCTGGGAGTAAGGCAGGGAACAGATTCTCCCTCAAAGCACCCAGGAGGAACCAACACTGGAACACCTTGACCTCCAATTTCTAACCTGTGAGAACCATGACAAACATGTGTTTCTTAATCCACCTCGTTTGTGGTACTTTTGTACAGAAGCCTGAGGAACCCGACACCAGTGGAGAGGCTCTGTCCACTCTCCAGGTGCTTTTGCAGCCAGGGGTGACCATGCACAGGACTCTGAATAAGGAAATGCCAGAGGAAGTCTGAGCGGCCTCTAGGGTAACATCTGCGATAGTCAGGCGGGACTGAGAACAGAGTGGGAAAATGATCAGGCTTGGAGGTGAGGCGGGCTAGAGTGGCCGCAGGGCGCATCCCAGGCCCCTCACAGAGTCGGGCTGGGTCCCCACAGCTTCCACAGAGGCCCCGGGAGGAACACTCCAGGGAGGAAATAAAGCTTCAGGTGTGCCTACAGCAGACCCAAAAAAAGCTACCCAGATAGACGCTCTAGAGCGTGTGTTAATTTGCCTTTAATTTAAGAAACAGTGTAGAAATTGGTCCTGGTCATGTTCTCTCTATATGTAATCAATTCTCACTGAGATGATTAGCCCATTACTTCAGGTAAAATCAGGAGAAATGGATTTCATATATTGTTCCAGAAATGTTTCTAAAGAATGGGAGCTTTACAAACTGAAGAATCTGTTTGCTGAGGAGGCCCTGGCACGCTCAGTAATTTCAACGTGGAGGCCCAGCAGCGGCGTCAAGCGCGGCCTGGCAAATTCCCCACTTCATGCCAACTCCCACTGACTGAAGGTTGCTTTTTTTGTTTACCCCTTTTCCTTCTAAAAGTAAGAAAAAAAAATGCCTCAAAATTCTAAAGTAAAATCCAAAAATGTTGCAATACTCTGTCATTGTGTAAGAAGTGATTATTTCGTAAACATCTGCTATGGTGTCCTGAAATTTCAAGGCTGCATAACATTCGAAAACTCATTTAGAATTTCCGGGAACCCAGAAATAGAATATTCCTCTAAGGCAGTGGTTTTCAACTAGGGGCAATTTTGACCCCTAGAGGACATTCAGCAATGTCCAGAGACATCTGCAGTTGTCACCAGCTGAGGAGAGGGCAGTGCTCCTGGTATTATCTAGTGGGTAGAGTCCAGCAACGCTGCTGAACCTCCTACAAGGCCCAGGACAGCCCCCACAGCAAAATATTAGCCCGTCCATAATGTCAATAGCTCTGGAGCTAAGAAACTCTGTTCTAAGACACCATAAAGCTTTTAAAAAAGATTAAATTTTGCCAGAAGCAGAAATGCAAGGAACAAGTAGAAATGAGTTGCTGGAGAACTGTGGGTGGTGTCCTGAATTCTACCGAGAATTGCAAACACAGGAGAGGAAAACTGGATAGCAAAGGAGTAAATAAGAAAAGCAGCCTCCAGTCGGTAGGAGTGGGCATGAAGTGGGGAATTTGCCAGGCCACTCCTGAACCTGCCGCTGGGCCTCCACGTTGGCAATACTCAACCATTGACTGTGCCTGTAGCCATGGCAGCTGGCAGGGGCAGGCAGCCTCCTCAACAAACAGATTCATCAATTTGTAAAGCTCTTATTCTTTAGAAACATTTCTAAGACAATATATGAAATCCATTTTCTCTTGATTTTACTTGAAGATGAGTCACACAAGACACCAGCTATATGCTTGATTTCAGGCTTTTAAATGGGAGAGTAGCTATTGAAAAAAATTACAGGGTAGGAAAGGCAGACAAAGGCACTAAAAAGACTCTGAATCATTCTAATTTTCAGAGGGAGTGGGGGAAGGCATATCCAGCTTAACCAATTTACATCATTCGGCTTTAGAAAATAAACATATACATCATGCTGACAATTGTGTGCCATGCTTCACATGCTGGAATTAAAATCGTTTTAGGAAAATACTTGGAAATATAGAAGGAAAAGCAGTAAAATGAAATGTCAAAAAGAAAAAAAATAGCTACTGAAGTCCAGGTGCTCCTTGACGCAGGATAAGGTTATGTCCCGATAAACCCATTGTTAAGTTGAAAATAACCTAAGTGGAAAATGCACTTGACTGCATCTGACCTACCGAGCTCCATAGCCTAGCCTCACCCACCCGAAACATGCTCAAAACGCATTAGCCTACAGTTGGGAAAAATCGTCTAACACAAAGCCTATATTACACTCAACTATTGAATGTCTCATCTAATTTATTGAATTCTATACTGAAAGTGAAAAACAGAATGGTTGGGTGGGTACTCAAAGAACTCTGTATGGAATGCATAGCATTTTTAGACCATCGTAAAGCAACAAAATTGTAAAATGAACCACTGTAAGTTGAAGATTGTCTGTGTATCTGTTACCAGTTCAGGGAAATAATAAAGTTTTTCTCAAACCCATAAATAATTTCCTGCCTCAGCAAATATCTCTAAGTAAACTGAGTCACAAAAAAACCTCCATTACTCTCAAGAGACCCTTACATGCCACAGCATGGCAGTTAACACATGCGCCCCCTGCATGAACCCTTGATATCCACAAAGAAAACCCTGCACTTAGTGAAAGGGGGTACAAAGGTTGATCCTAGAGTACGTATGAATTTTGGAGAATTTTTAAAGTGAATTTAAATGTTTTGATTGTTAAAGGAAATTTACAAATGCAATTCTGAACTCTGAGTTATTGATCGCTCTCAGTTTTTTTTTAGTAACATTAAAAAACAGAAATGTGTGGGCAGCGCCTGTGGCTCAGTGGGTGGGGCACAGGCCCCATATACCTAGGGTAGTGGGTTCAAACCCAGCCCTGGCTAAACTGCAACAAAAAATAGCCAGGCTTTGTGGCGGGTGCCTGTAGTCCCAGCTACTCAGGAGGCTGAGGCAAGAGCTAGAGGTTGCTGTGAGCTGTGACACCAGAGCACTTTACCAAGGGTGACAGAGTGAGACTCTGTCTCTTTAAAAAAAAAAACAAAAACAACTGTTCTAGGCACCACGCACTTATGAAAGAGAGAAGAGAAGGCGGGAAAGGTAGGAGAAGAGGCCTCAGCAGCAATAGTTAATATTTATTGTGATTTTCCAGACAATGTGTTAAGGTCTTTATAACAATTTTCTTCACTTAATGCTTACAATAAGCAGTAACCTTATAAAGCAGATACTGTTCAAGGTCTAGAAACCTTTATCCACAAGTTCAGAATCCAGGGTTTAGGTTTTGTAACTGATTTACTGACAAAGCTTAGCCTGACCTGACCCATCTGGGCAGCAAACCCTGACCCAAAGTGACATGAGGCTATTTATAGTCTACATTTATCCCACTCAGAGCTGCTCACAGGTTTTGCTGTAGGATCATGAATGTGGCTGATGGTGGACTGTGGATACCACCATGGAGGGCTGTGTCAGGTCACATTCTCTCTTACCTTTCTGTATACCATTTAGCTATCCAAACCCTGAGAAATTCTGAATGTGAAAACACATACGGCCCCAAGGGTTTCAGATAAGGGGCTGTGGACCCTGTGCTGGCCCCTTCTGACAGATGAGGAAAACAGAATCTCAGAAGCCATAATCTCAGGAAGCTGGCAAGGTTCACACTGCTCAGGAGTGAACATGCTGTGGGGACAGGCCCTAGCACCTGGGAGGAGTGACTATGCTACGGGGACAGCCTTCAGTACCTGGGAGGAGTGACTATGGTATGGGGACAGCCTTCAGCACCTGGGAGGAGTGACTCTGCTGTGGGGACAGCCTTCAGCACCTGGGAGGAGTGACTATGGTGTGGGGACAGCCTTCAGCACCTGGGAGGAGTGACTATGGTGTGGGGACAGCCTTCAGCACCTGGGAGGAGTGACTCCGCTGTGGGGACAGCCTTCAGCACCTGGGAGGAGTGACTATGGTGTGGGGACAGCCTACAGCACCAGGGAGGAGCGACTCCGCTGTGTGGACAGCCTTCAGCACCTGGGAGGAGTGACTATGGTGTAGGGACAGCCTACAGCACCTGGGAGGAGTGACTCAGCTGTGGGGACAGCCTTCAGGAGTGACTCCGCTGTGGGGACAGCCTTCAGCACCTGGGAGGAGTGACTATGGTATGGGGACAGCCTTCAGCACCTGGGAGGAGTGACTCTGCTGTGGGGACAGCCTACAGCACCTGGGAGGAGTGACTATGGTGTGGGGACAGCCTTCAGCACCTGGGAGGAGTGACTCCGCTGTGGGGACAGCCTTCAGCACCTGGGAGGAGTGACTCTGCTGTGGGGACAGCCTTCAGCACCTGGGAGGAGTGACTCCGCTGTGGGGACAGCCTTCAGCACCTGGGAGGAGTGACTCCGCTGTGGGGACAGCCTTCAGCACCTGGGAGGAGTGACTATGGGGTGGGGACAGCCTACAGCACCTGG
>CAUYQV010128817.1:0-24252 GCA_963574575.1 Galagoides demidoff | reverse complement strand
TCCCAAGTAGCTGGGACCACAGGCGCCCGCCACAACGCCCGGCCATTTTTTGGTTGCAGCCATCATTGTTGTTTGGCGGGCCCGGGCTGGGGATTCGAACCCGCCACCTTAGGTGTACGTGGCTAGCGCCTTAGCCGATTGAGCCACAGCCGCCGCCACAGCTCATCTCTTATAGGGTTGTTGCTGTGAGAGTAAAAGGCTGGCCAGGGGTATAGCTGCCCCCAACATTTTATTTATTTATTTTTTTAATTTTTAGTAAATTTATTTCAGGTTAATGTAAGGGTACAAACAACCAAGTCAAAATATTTGCTTTTGCCCTGCTTTGCCACACCCCACAGACAAAAGGTGTGCCAAACACCCCCATCCATGCCCATTCAGTGAAAGCACCCCCTACCCTCTCCCCCCATTACCCCTCCACCCAAACTGAATGGAAATGAGTTCTTCTCCTATGTGGGTATGTATCAGACTGTCTGCTGACTTCATATTAGTATAGAGGACGCCGGATACTTGCTTTTCTATTCTTGTGATACTTTACTAAGAAGAATGTGTTCAGTTCCATCCAAGATATCATCAAAGATGTGAATTCACCAACTTCTTTTCTAGCTGAATAGTATTTCAACGTAGCACAGTTTGTTAATCCTTTCCTGCGTTGGTGGGCATTTAGGTTCTTTCCGTATCTTGGCAATTGTAAATTGGGCTGCGATAAACAATGTAGTGCAGATGTCCTTATGATAAAATGATTTTCTTCTTCTGGGTAGATGGCGAGTAACGGGATTACAGGATCAAATGGGGGGTCTAATTTGAGATCTTGGAGGATTCTTTCCAAAGAGGCTGTATTAGTTTGCAGTCCCACCAGCAGTGTAAAAGTGTTCCCTTCTCTCCACATCTGCGCCAGCATCTGCAGCTTTGGGACTTTGCGATGGCAGCTGATCTTACTTGTCCCCAGCATTTTTGCTGTTATCCTTATTGTCATCATACTCTTAGCAGTTTCCCCCCTAAACGTGCAGGCGACCAAGGCCACATTCACTGACTTGCAGGTCTGGGAGAACAGCATGAGCCTGGAGAAAAGAAAAGCAAAGGAAGCCCTGGAGTCGGAAAAGAGGAAAGTGCAGGACCTGGAAAACCACTTAACCCAGCAGAAGGAGGTATGGGCAGCAGAGGGAAAGTGGGCCGCAGCTGCAGAACCTTCCAGAAGGCTCTGCAAAACCAGATGTGCCCCAGGAGTCTGGGGGGGAGCTGCAGGGGCCGCAGCAGCACCTCCATTTGGAGTGGCCTGTGTCTCTCTGCCACTTCCTGCCTATGCGACGTAGGGCAGACCAGACCCCCGTCTCCCGGTGTCCCCACATGTAAAATGGGAATGAAAACCCTCGTTGGGTTTTGAAGTGCAGAGAAGTGCCCAGGGAGGCCTCTGAGCTCCGTGGCTCAAGTCCCTGGGGAGGAGGGATGCCCTCCAGGACCCCGGGTCATATCGGGGTGGGACCTTCAGCCAGCACCCTCTTCTTCCTCCTAGAAAAGGACTGATGTCATGCCTAGCATGGCCTCAGGAGAAAGCTCCCCTCCTGGCCCCTGCATCCTGGTGTCATAGACAAGAGCAGGCTCCCTGCACTGGCCGAGGGGCAAGAGACACAAACAGCACAGTGACAGGCAGAACACAACGGGGTCACGTCACATGAGTGCTGGGGATCCAGGTCTGCCGTGGTAGATGAGACGGGCACTCATAGGCAGGACAATGAGGGGTGTCCAAGTGCCAGGGCAGAGCTAGGGGCGCCCACATTCACATACCCACCCATCAACCCAGGGACAGGCCCACCAGACACACCTGCTCAGGGCAGTGTGAAAGGCCAGCCCTAGACGTCCAGGTCATGCCCTAAAACTAGGAGCCTGGGGGCCAGGAAGCCATCACTCAGGGACCCAAAATGGCATCTGTCCCTGCAGCTCCGTGAGTGCGGCTCCGGGGATGGTGGTGGCACAAGCATGTGTGTGCCAGCCCTCATAGAGCATCCAGAAACAGAGCTGATGGCCCAGTGAATTGTTTGATTCAGTTCTGGTCATCCACAGATACTCTCTGAAGGCCTACTGGCCAGGCCCTATTCTGGGTGCCAGGACACTGCAGTGAGCCAGGGCAGACCAGGGTGAGGCTTCCCAGAGCTTTCGTCCGAGCTTGGGAGAGACAGACACTCAAACACAGAAAAAGCTTTAGGCCACAAGCACAAAGGGGAAGAGAAAAATGGGGGGATTCTGGGTTAGAGAGTGGCCCGCAGTCAGGGAGGGTCTCTCAGAGGAGGTGACTCTGAGTGAAACCTGGAGGGGAAAAGGAGCCTGGGGGCAGAGAGGGCCACTGGGTAAAGTGGCTCAGATTTGAAAGGCAGGACCTGAACTAGTAGGTCATGGGCATGTTTGAGGAATGAAGCTGAGAGGGAGGCAGGGGAAGGAGGACACACGGGCGGGCAAGGTGGGAAGGAGCCTCAGAGCACGGTGAGCTAAAAGTGCTCCTTCTGAGTGCAGATCCCAGCTCTGCCCTAACACGCTGTGTGACCCTGGGCAAGCCCTTGCCCGCTCTGTGCCCTCAGCTATAAGGGGTAGAGGCAGAACCACCGTAGAGGTTTGACGGAGGAGTCAATGCATTTGTGCTTCAGAAGACCTTGCTCCAGTGAGGTCAGAGTCCAGGTAGGGTAAGGAGTTCAGGGATGCAGCAGGGTGGAGGTCCTGACAGCCTTAATTAAGCAGAGACCTTGGCAGAGAAACTATGCCAAACCCAGGAGGGAAGTACAGTCAGAGTCCAGATGGGGTTGCAGGACCACAGACAGGGAGCAAGCCTCAATAAGGGGCAGGACCCAAACTCTGACCCCCAGAGCTTCCCTTATACATATGATCCAGGGGTGGAGTCTTGAAGCCAGGTCCCTACCACTGTGGCAGGCTCTGTGCCAACCCAGGTACGAACATATAAACGTGTCTCTCACCTCCAGGGGCTGGGGTTTGAATCAGGAGGTTGGGAAATTCAAGGCCTAGAGACTGGGGGTAGGGATAGTCAGGCCAGGGGCATAGGCGTCCATACTCCTTCACCTCCACTTCCTGGTGGCATGACCTTGGAAGGTTACCTGCCCTCGTCCTGCCTCAGTCATAGCCCCCATTTCCCTGCCTGTAAACCCAGGATGACGGGCACATGCCATCTGGGGGTCTGACCCATTCAGTTCTGTTTTCATTTGCAATGGCTGAGCAGTGCCCTGGCTGCGGGGCATACCAGAGGGGGTTGGTGGTCTCCTACAACAGGCAGGACTTGAACCTGCAGGGTGGGGTCTGGACTGTCTCAGGCAAAGACTTGGCAGTGGAAAAAACCACAGGGAGATGAGGCGGGGAGGGACAGGGAGCGCACTGTGCTGGGGGCGGGGAGGGCACCGTGTACTCGATGTGAAAACATATCAGATGCATCAGGAACGTCCTTTCTCCAAAGTCTCATCCTGCCCCTCGGATCAGAAACCTCCCCTGTCCCAGCGCAGCATGCCCCGTGACAGTTTTCAGTTGTTTTTCTTTCTGCCCATAAGGCTCGTTCACTAAAGAAAATTTAGCAGATACAAACCCCTGAAGAAAAGAAAATATAAATTGCCATAATCTCAATTCCCCCTAAATAACCACCATTTACATGTCTGTACCTCTCTCTCCAATCTTTTGTCTGCACATAGACGCATATATTTAAAACACTCCTCTTGGGAACTTCTCATTGGTGTGGGGGTGTCATTTCAAGAGTAAACTGTTATAGGTGGAGTGAGTCAACCCCACTCTGGTTGTTTATTTCCAGGAGGCTTGGCAGGTGAGTCTGGGTCTCTGGTTCCATCACCAGATCTATAGGGTGTATGTCCTCAGCCCCAAACTGTCCTGGACAGGACAACACACCTTAGCAGATAGGAAGAGCCTGGTTGTGTCCCCCTTTGAAGCCACAGGCACTGGGCATGCTAGGACAGGAGGAACCTCCCCGACATGTCTTGCCTGCCCCATCTCCCAAAAAGCCAGGTACTTGGTGGCCCCCATAGCTCAGTCGGCAGGGTGCTGGCCACATACCCCGAGGGTGGCTGGTTCGAACAGAGCCTGGGCCAGCTAAAACAACAATGATAACTGCAACAACAATAAAAAAAATAGCCAGGTGTTGTGGTGGGCACCAGTAGTCCCAGCTACTTGGGAGGCTGAGGCAAGAGAATTGCTTAAGCCCAGGAGTTTGAGGGGGCTATGAGCTGTGACGCCATGGCACTCTAACCAGGGCGACAGGTTGAGACTCTCTCTCTCAAAAAAAAAAAGCCAGGCACTTCCCACGAGGGCCTGCCTCAGTGCCAACACATGCCGGTTTATTCAGTGGCCCAGCACCAAAGGAAGTGACCTGTGACCTGACCACTCAACAGCATGTCACTTCCTGAACGCCCCTGAAATCCTGAGTGATGACTCGCTCTCTCCTTTATGCACCTGACCAGGTGCCTTCCAGGTTCTCACAGCCATAGGTGTGCCCAGCCCCCACCGCTCTCCCCCGTGGGCACCTCCCTCCCTGAGCTCTCGTGCCCACACCCTGACTCATGGTCCCAGCGATGACTCATCTTGGCTCCACTTGGCAGTGTCCTTTCCCCGTGAGGGCACAGCCCCTCCAACCACCTATCATTGACTTCCAGATGTCAGAGAACAGCATCGCCTATGAGAAACAGAAAGCAAAGGAGGCCCTGGAGAAGGAAAAGAAGAAGGTGCAAGACCTGGAGAATCAATTAACCAAGCAGAAAGAGGTACTGAGTCTCAGGGTAGCAAAGACGAGAAGAGCCCAGTGGTGCACCGTGCAGCGCAGGGCTCCGGAGCCGGCTCTGTGTTCAAACCCCCCTCCCAGCTCTGGCGGTGGGACGTTAGGAAGGTGACTTACCACCTCTGTGTCTTGGTTTCCCCACTTAGGAAATATAGATGATACCCACAGGTCGGTCTCTAAGTTCAAGTGAGAACAACCGCTAGTGTACACACAGCACACTTAGGAAGGCACCTGGCCCTCAGCGAATGCAGTGTGTGTTGGCTGTGTGGGGCAGCATTACGAGCTCTCTGCTCAGCATCAAGGGGCAGGCTCCAAGCCCGGGACTGTCTGAGTCCTGAACTCTTTCTACTGGGCATCTGTGGAGATGCCAGAGCAGAGACCCCTCTATTTCTGATCACTGTGATGTCAGATTTTCCCACCAGAACTTCTCATCATAATTAGCACCACCTTCTTAACCTAAAGGCATTTGCTATTATAACGGGGAGTCGTAGAAGCATTTAGAATGCAGGTGAATGGGCCAGGCACGGTGGCTCATGCCTATAATCCTAGCACTCTGGGAGACTGAGGCAGGCAGATTGCTTGAGCTCACGAGTTCGAGACCAGCCTGAGCAAAAGCGAGACACCTCCTCCCACCTTCCCCCCATCTCTACTAAAAATAGCAAAAAAAAAAATGAGGCCAGAGGATCACTTGAGCCCAAGAACTAGAGGTTGCTATGAGCTATGATGGCATAGCACTCTACTTAGGGCAACAGCTTGAGGCTCTGTCTCAAAAAAAAAAAATAGAGGTGGATTTTGTACACAACCCTGTCTTAGGTACCTCACAAGCAGCAGGACATGATTCATTCCTCCTGGGTCCCAGCAGAATAAGGAACACACAGACACACCCCGCACACACACACCCAAAATGACCGATATCTCAAAGGCAAAGCAGATGACACACACACAATCTGGCAGTAAAAAGATCTCTGTTTACATCCATCTTGGATCATTTTCTTCAAAAAAAGATTTCCAAACGTTAGCATGCATTAGAATCTCTGGGGAACTTATTTTAAATGCCTGTTTCTGGGACCTCCCCTCAGAGAGTCTGACCCCCTGGGTCTAGCGTGGACTCAGGCACCTTCACGTTTAACAAGCAGCCCATGTTCTTTAAAACAACGCTACTCTAGGAAAAATAATGTCAGGAACCCCGCTGTGGATTCCACATCAGCCCTGGGCACCACTTTTTAAGAGGGACCTTGACTAACCGGCATATGTCCAAAGAAGGCAGATTAGAATCCAGTGATGTGATACAAAGCTTGTCAGCTCGGGGCTGTCCTACTCACAGAGCACGCTGCTGCTCCAGGCTGCAAGAGAGCCCCAGAGCCACAATCTGTTACCAATCGGCCTTGTTTCCCCTGGACCGTCCCTGAACTATATCACTTAGGGGTAGGTAGAAAGGAGAAACGAAAAATTTAAAAATAGAGAAATTGGGACAGAAAATAGATCAGGAATGAGACTAATGCAAAAAAAAAAAAATATGTGTATCATGAAATCCATGAATGGGTCCCAAGTTTTACTCTAGAATAAATAGAAAAGGAGAAAAGAGAGAAGAAAAGGGATTTCAGACCCACAGGAATCGTGAACTTTGTTCTCTGATCCTTGGACAAGCTGCTGAGTGGTCGGTAAGGAGCAAAGATTCCAGGCCACGTGTTCTGCCCTAAGGCAGGGAGGCTTTGTGGCCCTTCAAAGAAACAATTTTAGTTTGTTGTGGATTCTCTGGGAAACCTGGAGTGTGTTGCTGAGCTATCCTGACAGGCTATGCTGGCAGAGCCTGCCCTTTGTCCCTAGTAAGTACATCCTCAGGCCAGGCCTGTGTGTCACCCTCATTGGAATTTCTCAATAACAGTAGTGATGTTAAGACCCTAAAAAAGAATCAGATGGAATTGAGGGGCCATACAAAGAAAGTGAGCAACTCCCAGGGGAGACTTGTATGGGAACCATGATGAAAATAGTATTTGTATTTTATTTTTAAAATATCAGTTTGCCAAGTGCAGAGTCTCGCGCTGTAATCCTAGTGCTCCAGGAGGCCAAGGCAGATAGATTGCCTGAGTTCGTAGGTTTGAGACCAGCCTGAGCAAGAGCAAAACATCAACTCTAAAAATAACTGGGGAAGAAAATAAAATAAAATAAAAAATAGCTGTGGGTTGTGGCAGGCGCCTGTAGTTCCAGGTACTGGGGAGGCTGAGGCAAAAGAATCTCTTGAGCCCAAGAGTTTGATGTCAGCTATGATGTCACATTGCTCTACCGGGGGTGACAAAGTGAGACTCTGTCTCAAAAAAAAAAAAAAAAAATCAGGGCATCTGTGGCACACAGGAGTAGGGCGCTGGCCCCATATGCCGGAGGTGGTGAGTTCATTTGGGGAAATCACAGGGGTCAGCACAACTGGAGAGCAATGGACGAGCCTGGCCCTGGGACAGCCACCTTCATGATCATGGGCTCTCCCCTGCCAGGTAAGTATTGAGGTGGTGGGTTCAAACCCAGCCCCGGCCAAAAACTTTAAAAAAAAAAAAATCAGTTTCTTCTCCTTATCATAAAGGGAACACCTGTCATGCTAGTAAAAATCTGAAAAATACAGAAACTTAGAAGAAAATAAAACCTGTGAGCCGACTGAGCAGCGTTGCTACTGCGACATTTAATGTGATTCCTTCCAGGGTGTCTTCACATTGAGCATTCTTATAGACAGCAATAAGTGTCGATGTATTACAGTTTGTGATTTATACTGTGACAACGTGCACCTGCTTTGAAAGCTGTCTTTTTTTTTTTTTAATAGAGACAGAGTCTTACACTATCGCCTTCACTAGAGTGCTATGGCCTCACACTGCTCACAGCAACCTCCAACTCCTGGGCTTAGGCGATTCTCCTGCCTCAGCCTCCCTAGTAGCCTGGACTACAGGAGCTTGCCAGAACTCCCGGCTATTTTTCTGTTGCAGTTCAGTCGGGGCCAGGTTTGAACTCACCACCCTTGGTATATGAGGCTGGCGCCCTACCCACTGAGCCACAGGCATCGCCCATTGTTTTGTTTTTTGAGACAGAGTCTCAAGCCGTCACCCTGGGTAGAGTGCTGTGGCGTCACAGCTCACAGCAACCTCCAACTCCTGGGCTCAAGTGATTCTCCTGCCACAGCCTCCCAAGTAGCTGGGACTACAGGTGCTGGCCACAGCACCCAGCTATTTTTGGGTTGTAGCTGTCATTGTTGTTTGGCAGGCCCAGCTGGATTCAAACCTGCCAGCTCTGGTGCAGGTGGCTGGCACCTTTGCCGCTTGAGCTACAGGCGCTGAGCCTGAAAGCTGTTCTTTTATATTTAAGATATTTATAAGAATGTCTCTGTGTCATAGACCCGTCTTCCCTGACCTGGGTTTGTACTGTTTGAGACAGACCCCAGTTTACTTATCCCTCCCCTGTGGTCGGGCACTGGGGTGGTTTCTCAGTTTTTACCAGTGTAAAAGATGCTTGGTTGGACAACCCTTATCATCACTCTCTACACTCTCAGGATAAATCCCCAAAAGTAGAATTGGATACGAACCTTTTTCCAAATGATCCTCCAGAAAGGTCATATGAATTTAGACCACCACCAACAGTCTCAGAATACCCAGTACTATGTCTCAAGACTATTTTTTATTTTATCTTATTTTTTTAGAGAAAGGGTTTCGCTCTGTCGCCCAGGCTGGTGTGCAGTAACAAGACCATAGCTTACTGCACTCTCAAACTCCTGGGCTGAAGTGATCTTTCTTACCCAGGCTCCCGAGGAGCTGAGATTACATGTGCATGTTACCATGCCTGGCTGATTTTTTATTTTTACTTTCTGTAGAGACAGGTCTCACTGCATTGCTGGGATTGCAGGCATAAGGCACTGTGCCTGGCAACAAGACTATATTTTAAAATGGATTAAATAATGTTCGTAAGATGCCCAGCACAGTGCCTGCCAAGAAGCCCCCACTGCTCACAATTTGAGGAGGGATTCAGGAGAGTAGAATTTTGGCAATCAAGTATCAGAAGAACAGGTTCAGGGGAGGGATACCCCCCACCCCAGGTGTCCCAAGGACACAGCAGCTGGCGTCCAGTCTGGCCAGGTCCTGGAGGGCAGAGACAGATAGGGCATCCCCTGGAGGAAAGTAGCACATCCTGAGGGCAAGGAGAGAAGGAACTCAGGACATTTATTCTGGAGAAGAGATTCAGAGAGATGTGACAGCCCTCCTCAAATATGTAGTGGTCTGTCTCATCAAAGAGAAATAAAACTTAACTCAGTTTGAGTTCCAGGTGACTGATGTAGCTCCAAGACCGAAATCACAAGGAGACAGGTCTCAGTTCTCAGCTGAATATACAGAAGAGTTCTGTAACAACTGGAACCTTCCAGAGAAGGCGTGGAGTTTGTCCTTACAAAGGATCAACAGAATAATTACAGAATAGAGTTTACTTTCTCCTTGAAGGCAGGAGGGAAGAGAGGCCAGGGTAAATATTTATTCCTGAATGTCTGTTATTTCAACATTTGTTCCTTGTCTAGGAAATAGAATTAAAAGGACAAAAAGAAGCTGTTTTAAATGATAAATTAAATGATGCACTGGCCATCGTAGAAGAGACTCAGAAGACACAGACGGCTGAAAATCTGAAAGCAGAGAGCCTCGCCATAAAATTAAACGAAACATTAGCTGAACTGGAAACTGCCAAGACCAAAATGGTAAGTCCATGCCTTGTGAGGACAGAGTTGCCCCCATTTAGAAGCACTGGTTTACAATGAAAGGTACACAGAGGTCTTCCAAGAGTCACTCAGCGTCCTTGCAGGATCAGGGAGGATGACTGGGGAGCCCTGGCATTTAGTGACCTGTGACTATTCCACAGATTTTTAAGACAATGTTTTGAAGCTTTGGCTCGGAGTTCAAGGCTCAACACAATCAGGTTTGTAGGTTGCAAGGAGGTAATGGAGGCTCCTGTGCCAGAAGTGCACAAAGTACATTCAGGAGAGGGTGTGGAGTTGGAGAGACTGGCTCTGGGCCTGGCATATGGTAGCCGCTGCTGTAACGCAGAATCGTAAGGACCTGGATGCCTGGCCGGTGCTGGGCGGAGGAGTAGGAAGAAAGGGATCACTAGAAAGAGAGTTACCATGGTAAGGCCCAGGGGACAGGAGCACCGAGGAGAGGAGATAGCTTAGGAAACTGTGAATGTCGAGCTAGGACAGTTGGGGACGTGATGGCATAGGGATGGCACAGGGGTGGATGAGTTTTTGTTTTTAAGAAATACAAATTCATCCACTTTTCCTTAGAAAATCATTCATCAGTTCCACAAGGATCTATCAAACATCTGGATACAGATGCAGGCGGGCATAGCGGTAAACAAGACAGGTCTCTGCCCTTGTAGACTTGGCATTCTAGTGGACATAGGAAACAAAGAAACAAGATACTTTTCAGTGACAATAGAGGCCTCAGGGAAAATGAAACAGATGCTAGGATAGGAAGTGTCTCAAGACGTGGTCAGGGAGGCCTCTTGGAGGAGGTGATGTTGGAACGGAGACCTGAAAGACCAGAAGGAGTCAGCCATGCAAGGAAGGAGCTGGAGAAGTATACAAGGCAGGGGGTGGGGCACGTGCAAAGGCCCTGGGGAAGCGCCCAGTTCAGCCCCAGCATGTACCCTTGATCCTGTTGTCACAGCCCACTCCCAAGATCACAGTGTACATGCTCTGCCTTCCCAGATCATCATGGAGGAGCGGATGATACTGCACCAGCAGACGATAAATTCCCTGCAGGATGAGCAAGAATTACAGAAACACGGATTCGAAAAAGAAATCATGGAATATAAGGAGCAGATCCAACAGCACTCCCTGACGATTGTGAGCCTGGAGCAAAGACTGCAAAGAGTGACCGAACAACACCAAAAAATAGAAGGCGAGATTGCAACGCTGAAGGACAATGACCCAGGTAGGGCCAAAGGGATGCCAAGGAGATCCCAATGGTAGGGGCAGGTTCTGTTTATACTACAGGTCCTGAAAGGTTGATTAGTACGAAAGGGCTGTGCCCCACTTAAAACCTCATTCATTCTCTGGAGACCCCCCCTTTTGTTCTCACTATACAACAATGTCAGAAGCTCTCCAAGGCCCAGGTTGAACAGAAGTAATAAGAATACACTGGGACGTCCTTTGTGCCGACCCATTGAGCCAGCCGGACCCTGGGGCCACCAGGGCTGTTAGGGACATTAAGAGGCATGAAGTGGAATCATCTATTCCCCATGAAAACGTCTCGTGCTAGGGCCTTTCAGAGGCTTCTCTCTGCCATCAGCCCTTTGCAACCAGTGCACTTTCATTACCAGCTGGGATTTGTCTCTTAAAAAATAAACCCGGAAGAGGCTTAAAAAAGAACTCAGAGTTGTGAGCACGTGTTCCCACTAAGTGGCCAGGGTAATTCACAGTATGGCAAAAAGGCTAAGCTCTTGGATAAAGTTCTGGACATAGAGACCACAGGCCAGGGTTTCTGATAGGGCTCTGTTGTGGGTGTCCTGTGCCCTGTGGGTGTCCAGCAACATCCCTGGCCTCTACCCACCAGTTGCCAGGAGCATCCCCACCCCTGTTTGACAACCAAAATGTCTCCGGACAGCGCCAAACGTTCCCTAGAGGCAGACTCCCTCGTGGTTAGGAGACGTGGTTCTGTGCCGTGATTAGCTAGCTGTCAGGGCTCACCTCAGTCATTCATTCATTCATTCATTCATTCGTCCGGCACTCTCCTCGAGTATCTGTTATGTTCTAATCTCATTTAGCCACCGGGGATTCAGGGACGGACAAGCCAATTCTTGTCCCTGTGGTTAACCACAATGGTCGCCCTAACAGGTGATCCAGGATGAACAGGGTACGGGGGCAAGGACAAAGAGCAGGGCTCAGTTTCCTAGCTCAGACTCTGGGTCACAGAGAGGGTGTCTGAGCTGGGATCTGACGGGTGACTATATCTGTGTCACCCCCACGCTCAGATCAGTGCCTGCTATTAAGCAGGGATTTCATTAATGTTTGTTAAATGAATAAACAAGTGAGTGAGTGGTGAGAAGGGAAGCCGCAGGCAGTGGGTTGAGGGCTAAGCAGGAAGGTGTTAAGCACAGATTATTCCTCAGAGACTCTTATTTGAGAAGAAAGGAGAAGGGAGGTTGGGCGGGGTAACCAGTGGCTCAGACTCTAACAGCTTAGCTGAGCGGCCACAGGCAGGTTCCATCACTCTGGTGCCCGTTTCCTCATCTGGAAATGGACTCAATGATCCCTCCCTTATAGAGTAGCTGGCACGGCCTCTGATGGAGATCGCCCCCAGCCTGTGACACGGAACAGAGGGCCATGGGGGAGTCTCATTAGCAGGGGGAGGGAAGGCTTGTAAGTCGTGAAAGTCAGAGGTATGTTTATCAGCAGAGAGGAAGGAGACCAGCTGTGGCACGAGGACTCTAGTAATGTCCGTGTGTCCCTCTGATACAGCTGAAAAGGAGGAAACGCCGAAAGAAGCCCCCCCAGAAAACGAAACCAAAGAGGCGGCCTGTGAGCACTTGATGTGAGTATGCGCCGGGCTGTGTCCGAGCAAAGGTACACAAGCAGAAACCCTACCTCTGGCCACAGCGCCAGAGCCTGAAAAAAGGAGTTGGGTCTGTGGTTTTTTTCAATGTTGCTTCAATTTCTTCATCCCTTTAGCAAAGACTCAGGCAGGTCTATGTTCAGATCCTGTCTTGGTCTGTTTTCTGTTGATTATAACAGAATACCTGAAACTGGATAAATTGTAAGGAAAGGAATTTATTTCTTATCGTTATGGAGGCTGAAAAATTCAAGGCCAAGGGGCTGCATCTGGTGAGGGCCTTCTTGCTGGTGCCACCTCTGCAGATTCCCAGGGTAGCACAGGCCAAGGGAGCTGAGTGTGCTAACTCAGGTCTCACTCTTCCTTTAATTAGAAACCCCCAATCCTGTCCCCATGATAACCCATGAATCCATTAATCCATGAACAGATTAATCCATTCCGATCCAATTGTCCTCCTGACCCAATCAGCTCTAAAACGCCTCCCCTCTCAATACTGCCACACTGGGGACTCAGTTTCAACATGAGTTTGGAGGAGACAGACATTCAAACTGTACCAGATGACCAGTCAGCATTTCCTACTTGTGTGAGGTTCAGGCAAGTCACCCCCACCTCACGGAGCCTGAGCTTCTTTAGTTCTGAAATAAGGAAGTTCCTGCCTGGTGCTTGTTAAGTACCAGCTGATAACTAGTAGTTGCTGGGAGTCCTGAGTGCCTGCCAGAGGCAATTCCGTTCCTAGGGATTATAAGCAGAAAGTGGGGGATTCAAGCAGTGGAGGACTTGGGTGGGGTCGTAGAAAGAGTTAAAATTTAAGAGGTAAGACTAAGTGACCTCAATTAAGTGACCTCAACTCTCCTGACCTGACAGTCAGTGAATCTACAACTTGATCCTCAAGAAACTGACCATTTTCAGAGACACGAAGCATATGGATGGGAATGGCCCAGGAACCCGCTGCAAAGAAGGCTGTAATCAGGAAGGCACAGGCTCAGCACCCATAGCTCAGCGGTTGGGGCACCGGCCACAAACACCAAGGCAGGCAGGTTCAAACCCGGCCTGGGCCAGCTAAACAACAGCAACTGCAACAAAAAAAATAGCAGGTGTTGTGGCCGGGGCCTGTAGTCCCAGCTACTTAGGAGGTTGAGGCAAGAGAATAGCTAGAGCCCAAGAGTTGGAGGTTGCTGTGAGCTATGACACCATAGCACTCTACCCAGGGCGACAAAGTGAGACTCTGTCTCAAAAAAATAAAAGAAGGCATGAAGGAGAAGGTATTCAGAAAGCTTCTCCCAGAAGGCGAGCCGGGTCCTCGCACCAAATTCTGGTTTCCAAAGTCTGATAACCTAAGAACGACCAAGATGCCAGCCTCGTTGGGTGGGAAAGTTCCTAACTGACTCCTCCTGTCCCAGCCCTCTCTAGAGAAGGCCGTGGAGTGGAGAAGAGTCAGCCCCACATTGCCTCCCCGCCCTGCTCCGGTCCCGTTCATCACCTTGTAGTTTTAGAGCTTCGTCCTCAAGTTGGAAGAGTTACGGTTACAGCCAAGGAGACACGCACACAGATGATCTTACATATATATAGTTTTTTTCATTCCAATTATCACGTCTTTTTTTTTTTTGACATGCAACCTGCTAGTGCTTCGCTTTACTTCATAATAAACATGCACTCCACCCTCAAAAGTCTATATAAGAAGAGTCTGATCTCAAAAGCCTGTGAAGGCAAATGAAGTGACACTAAGACTGCCCAGAAACTGAGCCTCCTAACTCCTTCCTCCCCCAGCAAAAATCACACGTGGAATATGTCCCCTCCCCCCAGCTAAAGGGTCTTGCACTTTCTCAAAAGCGCACTCCCCATCAAGGCACCTGCCCCTGGTGCCCTCCACCCCCTCTACTGGCTGCAGCCTCCTCCCCCTCAACCACCCTGGGCCTCTCAGTGCCCAGCTGTCCTGCATTCTGGGTTGGGATGAGGGACTGCCCTTTACTATCCCTGTGCCCCCTTGGTTGTCTGGGCCCTGAAGCCCACTCCTTCACTGATTCCCCCACGAACACCATTCATTCATTCATCTCTGGCCCCACCTCTGTCCTCCAGGAATTCAGAGTTGCTGGAGAGAAAACAAAAGCCATAGTGTCTTCCTCTCTTTCTTCTTCCCTGTCCTCAAACAATCTCTGAATCCACCAAAAATAGTCTTTCCTCCTTCCCCCGTCCAAAAGCCCACAGCCATGTCAATTCATGCTGGTGGATGACGGACCCAGAAGTGGTGTCACGCTCACACAAGGCATATTTCAGCCTCAGACCAAACCCAGCCACATCCTTTGTTCTATCTCATTTTGTTTTTTGGTTTTTTTTTTTTTGAGACGGAACCTCAAGCTATCCCCCTGGGTAGAGTGCTGTGGCATCACAGCTCACAGCAACTTCCAACTCCTGGGCTCAAGTGAGTCTCCTGCCTCCGCCTCCCAAGTAGCTGGGACCACAGGCGCCCACCACAACACCCGGCCATTTTTTGGTTGCAGCCGTCATTGTTGTTTGGCAGCTTTGGATCCCCGGGCTGGGGATTCGAACCCACCACCTTAAGTGTATGTGGCTGGCGCCTTAGCTGATTGAGCCACAGGCGCCAAGCCTCATTTTGTTTTTTAAAATGAAGGTTCATCAGAATGCAGTTTTGTCTTGAGAGTGTTCCTCCCTCTGCTGGGATGGTATCGCAAGGACCACAGTTGAACCTCACTCTGATTTGTGTGTGGCCCCTTCCAGACACTCAGAGACCCCGGGAAGATTGAGTTGGACTGACTTGGCCTGTCTTTGTGAATTTCAGAGAGGACTTACTGACTGCTCAGAAGGAAATCCTGTCTCAGCAGGAGATCATCATGAAGTTAAGGAAAGATCTCACAGAAGCCCATGGCCGCATGTCAGATTTGAGAGGTTTGACCCATTTCCTGTGTCTCTTGATGTCCTGACCCTCCTGGGAAAGGAAGAAAACGGGGCTTAAGAGTTGGGAACTTTGGTATAAAAAATTCCAGCCAACCTGTATTCTTATGCTGACACCTGTAACTTGGGTTCAGCAAAAGCTATCTTTTTTTTTTTTTTTGAGACAGAGTCTCACTATGAGCCCTTAGTAGAGTGCTGTGGCATCACAGCTCACAGCAACCTTAAACTCTTGGGCTTAAGCAATTGTCTTGCTTCAGCCTCCCAAGTAGCTGGGACTACAGAAGCCTGCCACAACACCCAACTATTTTTTTTTTATATTTGTTATTTGGCAGGCCCCAGGCTGGGTTCGAACTCACCATCCCCAGTGTATGTGGCCAGCGCCCTAGCCACTGAGCTATACAGGTGCTGAGCCATCAAAAGCTGTATCTTGTATATAGCTCTGAACCCCAATGCCAACGGGCCAAGGGCCACATGCTCTGAAGGACTTTGACCCTCTGCATTGAAATGCAACTTTCTTTTTGGAGAAGAAATTTCTTCTACCACAAAAGACTTGCCTCTGAGAGCAAAGGCTTGGAGAGCAGTCCTGGGCCCCCAGGGGAGGCCAGTTTTCCCAAACCCTGGCGCTCACTGGCTTTGGAGTATAGCCACAGTGGCCTCCCCAGGCTGCCTGCCCCCTAGATACAAAAACACCCTCTTTCCTAGGAGTAAGGTGGATGTCAGGCCACCAGAGTAGGGGCAAATAACCATGAAATGGATACACTTTCAGACAGACACCACAGCACTGGCTTCGTATTCCCACTTTGCTGTTCTGTCCTTTGTCCTTTTATTTCTTCCTCCTGTCCCTCATCTCCATGGAGCCAAAAGGCATCATCAGGCAGCAGTCAGGACATAGAACTAAGTCTGGGGAAGTAAAGGGAGGGGAAAGAACGCTCTTCTTGTCCTGTGCCCATCTCAAACCCTATACATCCCCGAACCTTCAGCAGCCTTCGCTGTCTGTGGCTATTCCTGTCCCCACCCCCATGTAGGGCTGAGTTCAGTGAAGAGTCATTTTTCCATAGTAAGATATGAGAAAGTATAGTAAAGAGGCTGCAGTGACCAGTTCTGCCCCTGCTCCGCATGACCTTCGGCAAGTAGTCCCTTTGCCTCTCTGAGCCTCAGTTTCTGCATCTGTGAAGTGGGGATGTTAATAGAAACTGCCTTGTCGTGTTGCCAAGAAGATTCGAGGTAATGCAGGTGTCTTAGTTTGGGTTTCTCCAGAAGCAAGCCCAGAGAGCAGAATTCCACTGCAGGCAGTTTATTCAAGCAGAAATCTCAGGAAACAACAGCAGTGGAGCAGGGAGCGAGACAGGAAGAGGAAGAAAGCAAGTAACGGTGGGCTGTCGGTCAAGTGGGCACAGAGGGCAAGTGGAGCTTAATTCTGCCGGGCAGTGCTGAGGAGCCGGGGGGAGCATGTGCCTCCAGGCTGCCCCAGCTGAGGGGCCGTTGGCAGGAGGTCACTGCACCCGGCAGCCTAAGGTCTCAGCTCTGGTGGCTGCCTTGGGCTAAGGGCGGCCCTGACAGTGTGTACTGGTGCAGTGCTGGGGTGAGGCAGGAGCCCAGGGGTCTCGCCAAGCCAGCACCCGCCAGGAGGGACGTCGTATGCTGATGCTGTTACTGGCCAAGGTGCAAACAGACCTCCTGGCTGTTACCAAACCCCCTGAGAATTCCAGGAAGGCCGACCTGCCTCGTGGTCCCCAGAGGCCTGACAGATCTGCGGTGCCCTAGCAGAGACCCCCTCCCTCACCAGCTTGCACGTTGCTCCCAGGGGAACTTAACGAGAAGCAAAAGATAGAGCTGGAGCGGAACATGGCGCTGGTCCAGCAGCAGAGCCGAGAGCTGAGTGTGCTCAAGCAGAAGATGATACACATGAACAGCCTGTTGGAGAAGAAGGAAAGGGAGCTGAAGGTCCTCAGAGAGGCGCTCAGGTGCGTGGGAGGCGTCCACAGGGCGTGGGGGGCCAGGAATCAGGTGCATGGGAGGCGTCCGCAGGGTGTGGGGGCCCAGGAACCTCACGCGGACAGAGGGCTCTGCAGGTGCTGCTTGAGGTGCTAAAGGAATGAATGATACATGTTTCATTGCTTCACAGCCTCATCAATTAAAACAGGGCTTGGCTTAGTTCTGTGCTTCTCAAACATTCTTGCCCAATAGTCCAGAAGGCAGGCTCAGCTTGAATGCCACTTCCTCCAGGAAGCCCTCCCTCCCTCAGCAAACATAGCCAAGGGATCCCACGCTACCTGGGGTCCCTCAGCCCCTGCTCTCTGTCTGACCTACCACTTGCCACACAATAAGGCTACGACCACCTGTTTATCACCCCCCTTCCCCAGAAGGACAGGGTCTGTATGGGCCTCACCCGCTATCCCCACATTTACACAGTGCCTGGCACATAAGGGAACTTAATATTTACTGAATAGATGAATAAACTGGAGGTGTCGCGATAAAAAACATGTTGTCATTGTCCCATGGATTCATCTAAAAAACACCTATGAGTTTGTATTTTTCTTCATCCATATTTTAACATAAGTAATATTCCCCCCCCCCAAAAAAAAGGTTGAGTAAAAGCCTCATGTTCCTGGTGGCCCAGGCAGATGCGTATAGTGGCTAAAAGAGCAGGCTGTGGCTCCAGGCTGCCTGGTTTCAAAGCCAGACGCCTCCATGCGCAAGCTCAGTGACCACGGGCAGCAACGTGCTATGTGTCTCTTTGCTTGTCTGAAAAACAGAACAAGGAAATTCCAGCTCATGGAATTATTATGAGAAATAGAAGGGTTAACACATACAAAGTGTTAGGATTATAGATATGCAGGAGATGACCCTGTAAGTGCCACCGCTAATGTCCACAGGGCAGGAAGCAAAGGTGGCAACTACCCTGGCCACTCTTCATATGTCTCCTGACACTCAGTTCTCTCGAAATCTGGGAGCAGGAGACTCGAAGTCTCAAATATTTCAGTTACCTGGAGTAAAAATAGAGCTCCATTTCCTAGTCTGCCCGTGGGTACGAAAGTTACCTGTGGTTCTCAGGACCTTGTTCTCGTGCCATCCTGTGACTCTTCCTCTCTGTCCTAGGGTTGCCCAAGAGAAACAAAAGCTCCAGATGAACCTAGAGAAGGAACAGAAGTCCAAGAAGAAGGCCCAGATGCGTGACATCTCCGTGCAGATAGAACCAACGGACACGGAGAACTCAAGCAGCCAAGAGGTGAGTGCCCCCCCCTAGTCCTGGGCCCCCAGAAGGGCATGCTGAGACTGAGGTGGCTTTCCTCCCCATTGAAGAGATTTCATTCTAAGTTCCAAAAGTACCACCTGCTTGTGTGTAATGTACAAAGTAAAACACAGACTCCTGCCCCTTTGATCACAGTCCCCAGAGGTCACCGCTGTCTACAGTTTGACATGCGTGTCATCAGATCAGGCCTCCACATCCTCCCGTGGGCAGGAGTGTGCAGGGGATCCTCTGCCTGGGTTCAAATCCCACCTCCAATGCTTAGAAACTGCGTACTGTATACTGTTAGTTCCTTGTCTGGGAGTAACAACAGTCCCCACCTCAGGGATGGCTGAGAAAAATATTTATCTGTACATATACATGAACAAACGTAGGCAGACACACAGCCCCACGCATCCCGATGCTAACTTAATACATGTAGGTAATTGTATTGCTAATGGTACCAACCCATATACAGTCTGCAACATGGTTTCGTTTTTACAGGACTCTATTTTATGGCATCTTTTCAAGTACATATATGAAGATCTGTCTCAGTCTTTTAAATGACTGCACAGACTTCCAACTGTGTCTCTTCTATCCCACCAGTCCCCTGTTGGCAGACACTTAGGTTGTTTCTCCGTTTCACGATGTCACAGTTGATGCACTTGTACTTTCTAAACTGTTAGGCCCATTGCCTCTCCAAAGAGCCATGCAATTCGTGGCCCACGGCTGCCTCTGACAGCTACTCCCTGCGTGCCCACCCAGAAGCCTTTGCACGTCTGGAAGTCCCAGCTGCACATCAAACAGGGAACAGGTCTTGGTGTCCTGGAAGCTGGTTCATAATTTTGGAAGCTGTGGCTGGGGCTGATCGTGGGGTGTAGTGGTTGCTTGAGGCCCCGGGTTTCCAGGAGCCTGGAGATATCCGTTTCCGTGGCTTTAGGAAGCTTTCGAGCAGGGTGTTCCAGTAATGGGCTTTGGGTTTTCACGAGGAAGCGGGGCCAAATGTGTCAGCTCGCCTTCCTGCTTTCTCAAAGATGCCTTTCCCCTGCCAACACAGCGTCGAGCCAGGCCGCAAACAGCTTGAACGAAAGGGCTCAAGGTCCAGCCGCTGTTCTTGGCACCGGTGCTATCCAGAGTGCTTTAATAGGGGTGTCTTCTTGTTACTCAAGGCAACTGGGAGGGGACTAAGCTCTGTGGAGCAGGGAGCGGATGTCACTCCAGATGGAACCCCAGGTTCTTAGAACAGGACTGGACCCATATTTATCCACACATTAAACGACAATTGAGCACCTGCTGCGTGCTGGGGAGTGGAGGGTCCCTGCTCGCACCAATCCCCGCCTTGGACATCCTGCATGTTGGATGGAATGGATTGTTGAACTGGCCCTTGACTTTTACTTTGTGCTATGAGGAGGGATTAGAGGGGAGTGGGGGAGGTACGAGTGGGGGGGCTGCAAGATGAAAGGAAAGTGTGTTTATTCCCTCAGCCTACTTCCTGCTTTTTAAGCCAGAGTAGGTCAGAGGGCTTAAAAGTCACATGAGGAAGAATCTCCATCCTCTCTAAATAAATAAATTCCCAGAAGAGCCATGAGGAAGGGTCACAGGGAGTTCTGGGAGCTCCTCAGGCCAAAAGCTGCACCAGAGCCTCGCCGCCCTGGCTCTGCCGCAACCCCCAGAATTCTTACCTCCTGCCCTTTCCTGTACACAGAGACGGGTAGATAGAGAGACAGAGAATGTTCTAGTCATTTACTACCAGGGCAAGCGCACACCCTCAAAGAGATGAGTCAGGCCGGTGTCACCAACCTGGGAAGGGGACCAGCTGTGCAGCCTGCAGCAGGCTGGAGCCGGGGTCCCGCTAAGTGCAGCTGGGGATGGGGTGCCCTTGCTTGGCTGCTGAGCCCTGGTCCCAGCCCCAGGCGAGCTCTGCGGCTCCTGTTTGTGACCTCACTCCATTTGCGTTTGTTGAGCACTTACTACGTCCAGCCAGCAGGGAAGAGCAGGTCAACAAAGGGGGAAAAGAGCTCGTCCTCCCAGAGGCTCTGTTCCCAGGAGGAGAGCGTGGGAAGTAGGCAAGTCAGCAGTGAGTTGTAGTCAAGTCACCATCAAGTGTCGGGTGGGGATAAGTGTCCCGAATACCCACAGGGCAGATTGGGGCAGAAAGTCATGTGCTGGGGTGGGGGCTCTTCCAGATGAGGTGGTGGGGAGACCTGTGCAGGAGGGGACCTGGGGCAGAGCCTGAAGGAAGGGAAGGAGCCAGTACTGGGGACATGAAGGACAGTCCCTCAGATGGCACTACTGAGCCCCTGGAGGAGGCCATGGGCCCTGGACCCCGGACCCCCAGAGGCCAGCGCAGCTAGCATGGGGCCTGGGATACCCCTGACAGCCCCTGGCGTCCCCACAGGGAGAAGAGCAAACGAATGTCTCCTTTCCCCTCCTCTACTTTGTCTCCCTGGTAGCATTTATCACACTGGGGAATATTTACATACCTATCTGCTCCTTTGTCATCTGTCTGAGCTCGGTGGCAACTTGTCTGCCTGGTCCCTGATTTCACCCCAGCACCTAGAATGGTGTCTGGCATGTAGTTGGTGCTGGCATTGATAAATAGATGATTGATAGACGATTCTAAAAATAATTTTGGTTCACTCCGTGCTACATATGTCATCATCTCTATCTGTATTTATCTCTCTCTCTACGTATGCAGTGAGCCAAAATTGTTATTTTAAAAATTATTATAGCAGAACGAGATTGTCAGTTTCTTCCCTTTCCTGCCAATGTGACTGAGGCCTTCCCCGGCAGCTCGATCTACAAACCGTTTGTCGGCAAACCGTTCCCGACACCCCTTCCCGTTTCCCCACTTCATTTTCTCTATACCCCATTCATCACTATCCACCATGAATCTTCCCTGCTTTTTTTCCCATTGTCGGTCTCCCCAGTTTAGGACGCAAAACCCAGGACAGCACCCATGACAACAGGGGTGTTACCGGTATGAGTCACTTCTGAATCCCCAAAGCCTAGAACAAGGCTTGGGGCGTAGAGCTGCTCCATAAATCTGTGTGAATGAATGAATTGCTTACTCTAGACAAATGTGTAACTTGTAGCTCGTGACTAGAATTCAAGAGGTCCTTGAACCTCTAGACATGTGCAAAATTCTGTGCGCGGGTTAAGTTTTTCTAGAGAAAAGAACCCTGTGTTCTTTCAAATCTTAAAAAGGTACTTGAGGCGGCGCCTGTAGCACAGTGGTTACGACACCGACCACATGCACCAAGGGTGGTGGGTTCAAACCCAGCCCGGGCCAGCTAAACATCAATGACAACTGCAACAACAGCAACAATGAAAAAAAAAATAGCTGAGTGTTGTGGCAGGCGCCTGTAGTCCCAGCTACTTGGGAGACTGAGGCAAGAGGATCACTTATGCCCACAGAGTTTGAGGTTGCTGTGAGCTGCAACGCTACAGCACTCTACCGAGGGCAACATAGTGAGACTGTCTCAAAAAAAAAAAAAGAAAAGAAAAGGTACATGACCGTTAAAAGATGCAGATCTTTCCTTGTCTGTGCTCTTAGTAAACCCAACTCAAGCCCCATGCTGTCCACTGTGGTCTGCGTGTCTCCAGTGGCCACGGTATTGGATGGCGCATGAATAAAACATTTCCATTTTCATAGGAAGCTCCGGGGGGCAATGCTCTCCTAGAGGCTCCAGAAATCTCAGAGTATGGTTCTCCTTTCTCCCGACCAACCGAGAGCCAGCGTAGCAAACCTCCCCTCGCCGATGTCAGACAAGGCTCTGTATGACCCATTATTAATAAAAGGAAAGCAGCATTACCTCTAGGAGTCTAAGAGCCGTGATGATTCATGAACAAGACCAGAATGACAACACGTGGAAACCCAGGCATGGAAGGGTACTAGAAGAAAAAAATAAAGAAAGCAAGGAAAGGAAATATAAGGGGGATCTTTTATTTACAGTGTTGCTAAGTAGATAGGAAAGTTGGAGATCTCCCTAGAGAGGACTTGATATTTGAGATGGAAAACTTAACTTCCTTCTCCACCAAACCCCTTATGAGATTTTCTAAAGGGGCTAAGTGACAGAGTTGCTGCCGCACGTGAATTGCCCACGTTTCTGTGAATGTCAGAGAAATAGTCCAATCCCTAATTAACTGCTGTCTACACCATTGTGCCCACAGGAGCAAACTTTCAGTGACCTCGGAGCCAAGTGCAAAGGGTCTCGACACGAGGAGGTCATTCAGCGTCAGAGAAAGGCCTTATCCGAACTTCGAGCACAAATTAAAGAACTTGAGAAAACCTGCTCGCCACGTAAGTTTCCTCCTTCCTGGCCACAGCGGTGGACCCCAGACACAGGCACGCTGTGGGGACTGGCTGATTTGCCGGGCCTGTCGTCTTACCTCCCCATGATCTCAGTGCTGAAAGGATATTGCGAGACAGAAAAAGATGGACAGGCCACGAACTCAGGATCAAGTGCAGACCTCAATACTCAATAAATAGGATTTCAGTGAAAAAAAAAACTCACTAGTGTCCTTTTTCTTATTTCGCTGTGGCCGGGTAGAAACCTTGTCATGGACTAACGTCTGAGGATCCATGTTGGGGAACATTTTACAGCACCCCATTTAGCAGGGGTAGGGCTATCTCAAGATCTGGAACTTCCTGCTGGGTAGAGCAGCGGGCTAGGAGCTAGAAGTCTGGGTTCAAGGTCTACCCTTGTTCTGTGGCCAAAGGACCTTAGGCAAGGTTCGCCCCTCATGCCTTAGTGCTGGCACCTGTGTGGCTGCAGCCTCATATTCACAGTGTGACCTTGAACTAGTCCTTTAATCTCTCTGGGCCTCAGTTTCCACATCTGCCAAGGGAGGTCGTGAGAATTAAAATAGGCCCATGGTAAGTGTCCCCTTAAGTAGCAGCTACAGTTATTACATGAAATGACTTCTTCCTGAGCCTTTCTTTTGAGCCTAAATTATTTCTTTTATAGATAATAAGGACAACCTGAATGAATCAATTCTAGAATTAAAGACTCTCAGAATGGAAAAAAATATCCAGAAAATGTTATTGGACACACAACCTGATTTTCCAGCTCTCTCAAGAATAGAGATCCCATCGGTAACCAAAGAAACTTTGTCTCTGCCGTGACTGGCATGTGGAGAGGGTGGGCCGGAGGACAGACACCCAGGCACCCTAGCACAGCCATATATATCAGAGGTTCAGGGCCAGGTCCTCCCCGACAGGCTGGTGTCTGTGCTCACTGGTCGGTGTCCTGGCCTTACCAGTTGTCCAGTGTTTACATAGGAAGACGGCCACCTGTGTTGGGCACCATGGTGTGTCATTGTGTTGACCATGGCCCAGACCAGCCGAGAAAGCACCATGGGCCCTTTTCCCATCATGGGTTACATTCTGCAGAACATGTTTAGGGAGTTAACATTACACATTGGGTTTGCCTAAAGTTTGCCTATCACTGTAAACTGATAAACACAAACATAAAAAGTAGCAGAAAAGGCTCGGTGCCTATGGCTCAAGTGGCTAAGGCGCCAGCCACATACACCTAAGGTGGCGGGTTCAAATCCCCAGCCCGGGCCCACCAAACAACAATGATGGCTGCAACAACAACAAAAAATAGACGGGCATTATGGCGGGCACATGTGGTCCCAGCTACTTGGGAGGCGGAGGCAGGAGACTCACTTGAGCCCAGGAGTTGGAGGTTGCTGTGAGCTGTGACGGCACGGCACTCTACCCAGGGGGACAGCTTGAGGCTCTGTCTCAAAAAAAAAAAAGAAGTAAT